>CAMPDV010006167.1:0-21150 GCA_946699065.1 Loxodes magnus | reverse complement strand
AAAGAAGTTATAAGAATTTAGAAAAGTGAGGAAGTAAAGTAAGAAAAGAAGAAAGAATTTCAGATTTAGAATTACTAAAACTGGATAAAAAGAAGTTATAAGAATTTAGAAAAATGAGGAAGTAAAGAAAGAAAAGAAGAAAGAATTTCAGATTTAGAATTACTAAAACTATATAAAAAGAAGTGATAAGAATTTAGAAAAGTGAAGAAGTAAAGTAAGAAAAGAAGATAGAATTTTAGTTTTAAGTAGTATGCTTTTAGAAGTAATAAGTATTTGGAAAAGTGAAGAAGTAAAGTAAGAAAAGAAGATTATATTTCAGTTTTCAGTAGTATGCTTTTAGAAGTAATAAGTATTTAGAAAAGTGAAGAAGTAAAGTAAGAAAAAAAGAAAGAATTTCAGATTTAGAATTACTAAAACTGGATAAAAAGAAGTGATAATAATTTAGAAAAATGAGGAAGTAAAGTAAGAAAAGAAGAAAGAATTTCAGATTTAGAATTACTAAAACTAGATAAAAAGAAGTTATAAGAATTTAGAAAACCGAGGAAGTAAAGTAAGAAAAGAAGAAAGAATTTCACTTTAGAATTACTAAAACTGGATAAAAAGAAGTGATAAGAATTTAGAAAAGTGAGGAAGTAAAGTAAGAAAAGAAGAAAGAATTTCAGATTTAGAATTACTAAAACTATATAAAAAGAAGTGATAAGAATTTAGAAAAGTGAGGAAGTAAAGTAAGAAAAGAAGAAAGAATTTCAGATTTAGAATTACTAAAACTGGATAAAAAGAAGTGATAAGAATTTAGAAAAGTGAGGAAGTAAAGTAAGAAAAGAAGAAAGAATTTCATTTTAGAATTACTAAAACTGGATAAAAAGAAGTTATAAGAATTTAGAAAAATGAGGAAGTAAAGTAAGAAAAGAAGAAAGAATTTCAGATTTAGAATTACTAAAACTGGATAAAAAGAAGTTATAAGAATTTAGAAAAGTGAGGAAGTAAAGTAAGAAAAGAAGAAAGAATTTCAGATTTAGAATTAATAAAACTAGATAAAAAGAAGTTATAAGAATATTAAAAATGAGCAAATAAAGTAAGAAAAGAAGAAAGAATTTCAGATTTAGAATTACTAAAACTAGATAAAAAGAAGTGATAAGAATTTAGAAAAATGAGGAAGTAAAGTAAGAAAAGAAGAAAGAATTTCAGATTTAGAATTACTAAAACTGGATAAAAAGAAGTTATAAGAATTTAGAAAAGTGAGGAAGTAAAGTAAGAAAAGAAGAAAGAATTTCAGATTTAGAATTAATAAAACTAGATAAAAAGAAGTTATAAGAATATTAAAAATGAGCAAATAAAGTAAGAAAAGAAGAAAGAATTTCAGATTTAGAATTACTAAAACTGGATAAAAAGAAGTGATAAGAATTTAGAAAAATGAGGAAGTAAAGAAAGAAAAGAAGAAAGAATTTCAGATTTAGAATTACTAAAACTATATAAAAAGAAGTGATAAGAATTTAGAAAAGTGAAGAAGTAAAGTAAGAAAAGAATATAGAATTTTAGTTTTAAGTAGTATGCTTTTAGAAGTAATAAGTATTTGGAAAAGTGAAGAAGTAAAGTAAGAAAAGAAGATTATATTTCAGTTTTGAGTAGTATGATTTTAGAAGTAATAAGTATTTAGAAAAGTGAAGAAGTAAAGTAAGAAAAAAAGAAAGAATTTCAGATTTAGAATTACTAAAACTGGATAAAAAGAAGTGATAAGAATTTAGAAAAGTGAGGAAGTAAAGTAAGAAAAGAAGAAAGAATTTCAGATTTAGAATTACTAAAACTAGATAAAAAGAAGTTATAAGAATTTAGAAAACCGAGGAAGTAAAGTAAGAAAAGAAGAAAGAATTTCAGATTTAGAATTACTAAAACTGGATAAAAAGAAGTGATAAGAATTTAGAAAAGTGAGGAAGTAAAGTAAGAAAAGAAGAAAGAATTTCAGATTTAGAATTACTAAAACTGGATAAAAAGAAGTGATAAGAATTTAGAAAAGTGAGGAAGTAAAGTAAGAAAAGAAGAAAGAATTTCAGATTTAGAATTACTAAAACTGGATAAAAAGAAGTGATAAGAATTTAGAAAAGTGAGGAAGTAAAGTAAGAAAAGAAGAAAGAATTTCATTTTAGAATTACTAAAACTGGATAAAAAGAAGTGATAAGAATTTAGAAAAGTGAGGAAGTAAAGTAAGAAAAGAAGAAAGAATTTCATTTTAGAATTACTAAAACTGGATAAAAAGAAGTGATAAGAATTTAGAAAAGTGAGGAAGTAAAGTAAGAAAAGAAGAAAGAATTTCAGATTTAGAATTACTAAAACTGGATAAAAAGAAGTGATAAGAATTTAGAAAAGTGAGGAAGTAAAGTAAGAAAAGAAGAAAGAATTTCATTTTAGAATTACTAAAACTGGATAAAAAGAAGTTATAAGAATTTAGAAAAATGAGGAAGTAAAGTAAGAAAAGAAGAAAGTATTTCAGATTTAAGTAGTATCCTTTTAGAAGTAATAAGTATTTAGAAAAGTGAAGAAGTAAAGTAAGAAAAGAAGAAAGAATTTCAGATTTAGAATTACTAAAACTGGATAAAAAGAAGTTATAAGAATTTAGAAAAAGTGAGGAAGTAAAGTAAGAAAAGAAGAAAGAATTTCAGATTTAGAATTACTAAAACTGGATAAAAAGAAGTGATAAGAATTTAGAAAAGTGAGGAAGTAAAGTAAGAAAAGAAGAAAGAATTTCAGATTTAGAATTAATAAAACTAGATAAAAAGAAGTTATAAGAATATTAAAAATGAGCAAATAAAGTAAGAAAAGAAGAAAGAATTTCAGATTTAGAATTACTAAAACTGGATAAAAAGAAGTGATAAGAATTTAGAAAACCGAGGAAGTAAAGTAAGAAAAGAAGAAAGAATTTCACTTTAGAATTACTAAAACTGGATAAAAAGAAGTTATAAGAATTTAGAAAAGTGAGGAAGTAAAGTAAGAAAAGAAGAAAGAATTTCAGATTTAGAATTACTAAAACTGGATAAAAAGAAGTTATAAGAATTTAGAAAAATGAGGAAGTAAAGAAAGAAAAGAAGAAAGAATTTCAGATTTAGAATTACTAAAACTATATAAAAAGAAGTGATAAGAATTTAGAAAAGTGAAGAAGTAAAGTAAGAAAAGAAGATAGAATTTTAGTTTTAAGTAGTATGCTTTTAGAAGTAATAAGTATTTGGAAAAGTGAAGAAGTAAAGTAAGAAAAGAAGATTATATTTCAGTTTTCAGTAGTATGCTTTTAGAAGTAATAAGTATTTAGAAAAGTGAAGAAGTAAAGTAAGAAAAGAAGAAAGAATTTCAGATTTAGAATTACTAAAACTAGATAAAAAGAAGTGATAATAATTTAGAAAAGTGAGGAAGTAAAGTAAGAAAAGAAGAAAGAATTTCAGATTTAGAATTACTAAAACTAGATAAAAAGAAGTTATAAGAATTTAGAAAACCGAGGAAGTAAAGTAAGAAAAGAAGAAAGAATTTCACTTTAGAATTACTAAAACTGGATAAAAAGAAGTGATAAGAATTTAGAAAAGTGAGGAAGTAAAGTAAGAAAAGAAGAAAGAATTTCAGATTTAGAATTACTAAAACTGGATAAAAAGAAGTGATAAGAATTTAGAAAAGTGAGGAAGTAAAGTAAGAAAAGAAGAAAGAATTTCATTTTAGAATTACTAAAACTGGATAAAAAGAAGTTATAAGAATTTAGAAAAATGAGGAAGTAAAGTAAGAAAAGAAGAAAGAATTTCAGATTTAGAATTACTAAAACTGGATAAAAAGAAGTTATAAGAATTTAGAAAAGTGAGGAAGTAAAGTAAGAAAAGAAGAAAGAATTTCAGATTTAGAATTAATAAAACTAGATAAAAAGAAGTTATAAGAATATTAAAAATGAGCAAATAAAGTAAGAAAAGAAGAAAGAATTTCAGATTTAGAATTACTAAAACTAGATAAAAAGAAGTGATAAGAATTTAGAAAAATGAGGAAGTAAAGTAAGAAAAGAAGAAAGAATTTCAGATTTAGAATTACTAAAACTGGATAAAAAGAAGTTATAAGAATTTAGAAAAGTGAGGAAGTAAAGTAAGAAAAGAAGAAAGAATTTCAGATTTAGAATTAATAAAACTAGATAAAAAGAAGTTATAAGAATATTAAAAATGAGCAAATAAAGTAAGAAAAGAAGAAAGAATTTCAGATTTAGAATTACTAAAACTGGATAAAAAGAAGTGATAAGAATTTAGAAAAATGAGGAAGTAAAGAAAGAAAAGAAGAAAGAATTTCAGATTTAGAATTACTAAAACTATATAAAAAGAAGTGATAAGAATTTAGAAAAGTGAAGAAGTAAAGTAAGAAAAGAATATAGAATTTTAGTTTTAAGTAGTATGCTTTTAGAAGTAATAAGTATTTGGAAAAGTGAAGAAGTAAAGTAAGAAAAGAAGATTATATTTCAGTTTTGAGTAGTATGATTTTAGAAGTAATAAGTATTTAGAAAAGTGAAGAAGTAAAGTAAGAAAAAAAGAAAGAATTTCAGATTTAGAATTACTAAAACTGGATAAAAAGAAGTGATAAGAATTTAGAAAAGTGAGGAAGTAAAGTAAGAAAAGAAGAAAGAATTTCAGATTTAGAATTACTAAAACTAGATAAAAAGAAGTTATAAGAATTTAGAAAACCGAGGAAGTAAAGTAAGAAAAGAAGAAAGAATTTCAGATTTAGAATTACTAAAACTGGATAAAAAGAAGTGATAAGAATTTAGAAAAGTGAGGAAGTAAAGTAAGAAAAGAAGAAAGAATTTCAGATTTAGAATTACTAAAACTGGATAAAAAGAAGTGATAAGAATTTAGAAAAGTGAGGAAGTAAAGTAAGAAAAGAAGAAAGAATTTCAGATTTAGAATTACTAAAACTGGATAAAAAGAAGTGATAAGAATTTAGAAAAGTGAGAAAGTAAAGTAAGAAAAGAAGAAAGAATTTCATTTTAGAATTACTAAAACTGGATAAAAAGAAGTGATAAGAATTTAGAAAAGTGAGGAAGTAAAGTAAGAAAAGAAGAAAGAATTTCATTTTAGAATTACTAAAACTGGATAAAAAGAAGTGATAAGAATTTAGAAAAGTGAGGAAGTAAAGTAAGAAAAGAAGAAAGAATTTCAGATTTAGAATTACTAAAACTGGATAAAAAGAAGTGATAAGAATTTAGAAAAGTGAGGAAGTAAAGTAAGAAAAGAAGAAAGAATTTCATTTTAGAATTACTAAAACTGGATAAAAAGAAGTTATAAGAATTTAGAAAAATGAGGAAGTAAAGTAAGAAAAGAAGAAAGTATTTCAGATTTAAGTAGTATCCTTTTAGAAGTAATAAGTATTTAGAAAAGTGAAGAAGTAAAGTAAGAAAAGAAGAAAGAATTTCAGATTTAGAATTACTAAAACTGGATAAAAAGAAGTTATAAGAATTTAGAAAAAGTGAGGAAGTAAAGTAAGAAAAGAAGAAAGAATTTCAGATTTAGAATTACTAAAACTGGATAAAAAGAAGTGATAAGAATTTAGAAAAGTGAGGAAGTAAAGTAAGAAAAGAAGAAAGAATTTCAGATTTAGAATTAATAAAACTAGATAAAAAGAAGTTATAAGAATATTAAAAATGAGCAAATAAAGTAAGAAAAGAAGAAAGAATTTCAGATTTAGAATTACTAAAACTGGATAAAAAGAAGTGATAAGAATTTAGAAAACCGAGGAAGTAAAGTAAGAAAAGAAGAAAGAATTTCACTTTAGAATTACTAAAACTGGATAAAAAGAAGTTATAAGAATTTAGAAAAGTGAGGAAGTAAAGTAAGAAAAGAAGAAAGAATTTCAGATTTAGAATTACTAAAACTGGATAAAAAGAAGTTATAAGAATTTAGAAAAATGAGGAAGTAAAGAAAGAAAAGAAGAAAGAATTTCAGATTTAGAATTACTAAAACTATATAAAAAGAAGTGATAAGAATTTAGAAAAGTGAAGAAGTAAAGTAAGAAAAGAAGATAGAATTTTAGTTTTAAGTAGTATGCTTTTAGAAGTAATAAGTATTTGGAAAAGTGAAGAAGTAAAGTAAGAAAAGAAGATTATATTTCAGTTTTCAGTAGTATGCTTTTAGAAGTAATAAGTATTTAGAAAAGTGAAGAAGTAAAGTAAGAAAAGAAGAAAGAATTTCAGATTTAGAATTACTAAAACTAGATAAAAAGAAGTGATAATAATTTAGAAAAGTGAGGAAGTAAAGTAAGAAAAGAAGAAAGAATTTCAGATTTAGAATTACTAAAACTAGATAAAAAGAAGTTATAAGAATTTAGAAAACCGAGGAAGTAAAGTAAGAAAAGAAGAAAGAATTTCACTTTAGAATTACTAAAACTGGATAAAAAGAAGTGATAAGAATTTAGAAAAGTGAGGAAGTAAAGTAAGAAAAGAAGAAAGAATTTCAGATTTAGAATTACTAAAACTGGATAAAAAGAAGTGATAAGAATTTAGAAAAGTGAGGAAGTAAAGTAAGAAAAGAAGAAAGAATTTCAGATTTAGAATTACTAAAACTTGATAAAAGAAGTGATAAGAATTTAGAAAAATGAGGAAGTAAAGTAAGAAAAGAAGAAAGAATTTCAGATTTAGAATTACTAAAACTGGATAAAAAGAAGTGATAAGAATTTAGAAAACCGAGGAAGTAAAGTAAGAAAAGAAGAAAGAATTTCACTTTAGAATTACTAAAACTGGATAAAAAGAAGTTATAAGAATTTAGAAAAGTGAGGAAGTAAAGTAAGAAAAGAAGAAAGAATTTCAGATTTAGAATTACTAAAACTGGATAAAAAGAAGTTATAAGAATTTAGAAAAATGAGGAAGTAAAGAAAGAAAAGAAGAAAGAATTTCAGATTTAGAATTACTAAAACTATATAAAAAGAAGTGATAAGAATTTAGAAAAGTGAAGAAGTAAAGTAAGAAAAGAAGATAGAATTTTAGTTTTAAGTAGTATGCTTTTAGAAGTAATAAGTATTTGGAAAAGTGAAGAAGTAAAGTAAGAAAAGAAGATTATATTTCAGTTTTCAGTAGTATGCTTTTAGAAGTAATAAGTATTTAGAAAAGTGAAGAAGTAAAGTAAGAAAAAAAGAAAGAATTTCAGATTTAGAATTACTAAAACTGGATAAAAAGAAGTGATAAGAATTTAGAAAAGTGAGGAAGTAAAGTAAGAAAAGAAGAAAGAATTTCAGATTTAGAATTACTAAAACTAGATAAAAAGAAGTTATAAGAATTTAGAAAACCGAGGAAGTAAAGTAAGAAAAGAAGAAAGAATTTCACTTTAGAATTACTAAAACTGGATAAAAAGAAGTTATAAGAATTTAGAAAAGTGAGGAAGTAAAGAAAGAAAAGAAGAAAGAATTTCAGATTTAGAATTACTAAAACTAGATAAAAAGAAGTGATAAGAATTAAGAAAAGTGAAGAAGTAAAGTAAGAAAAGAAGATAGAATTTTAGTTTTAAGTAGTATGCTTTTAGAAGTAATAAGTATTTAGAAAAGTGAAGAAGTAAAGTAATAAAAGAAGATAGAATTTCAGTTTTGAGTAGTATGCTTTTAGAAGTAATAAGTATTTAGAAAAGTGAAGAAGTAAAGTAAGAAAAGAAAATTGAATTTTAGTTTAAAGTAGTATGCTTTTAGAAGTAATAAGTATTTAGAAAAGTGAAGAAGTAAAGTAAGAAAAAAAGATAGAATTTCAGTTTTAAGTAGTATGCTTTTAGAAGTAATAAGTATTTAGAAAAGTGAAGAAGTAAAGTAAGAAAAGAAGGATATATTTCAGTTTTAAGTAGTATGCTTTTAGAAGTAATAAGTATTTAGAAAAGTGAAGAAGTAAAGTAAGAAAAGATGATAGAATTTTAGTTTTAAGTAGTATGCTTTTAGAAGTAATAAGTATTTAGAAAAGTGAAGAAGTAAAGTAAGAAAAGAAGATAGAATTTCAGTTTTAAGTAGTATGCTTTTAGAAGTAATAAGTATTTAGAAAAGTGAAGAAGTAAAGTAAGAAAAGAAGGATATATTTCAGTTTTAAGTAGTATGCTTTTAGAAGTAATAAGTATTTAGAAAAGTGAAGAAGTAAAGTAAGAAAAGAAGGATATATTTCAGTTTAAAGTATTATGCTTTTAGAAGTAATAAGTATTTAGAAAAGTGTGTAAGTAAAGTAAGAAAAGAAGATAGAATTTTTGTTTAAAGTATTATGCTTTGAGATTAAATAAGAATTTAGAAAAGTGAAGAAGTAAAGTAAGAAAAGAAGATAGAATTTCAGTTTTAAGTAGTATGCTTTTAGAAGTAATAAGTATTTAGAAAAGTGAAGAAGTAAAGTAAGAAAAGAAGATAGAATTTTAGTTTAAAGTAGTATGCTTTTAGAAGTAATAAGTATTTAGAAAAGTGAAGAAGTAAAGTAAGAAAAGAAGATAGAATTTCAGTTTTAAGGAGTATGCTTTGAGAAGTAATAAGTATTTAGAAAAGTGAAGAAGTAAAGTAAGAAAAGAAGATAGAATTTCAGTTTTAAGTAGTATGCTTTTAGAAGTAATAAGTATTTAGAAAAGTGTGTAAGTAAAGTAAGAAAAGAAGATAGAATTTTTGTTTAAAGTATTATGCTTTCAGATTAAATAAGTATTTAGAAAAGTGAAGAAGTAAAGTAAGAAAAGAAGATAAAATTTTAGTTTTAAGTAGTATGCTTTTAGAAGTAATAAGTATTTAGAAAAGTGAAGAAGTAAAGTAAGAAAAGAAGATAGAATTTCAGTTTTAAGTAGTATGCTTTTAGAAGTAATAAGTATTTAGAAAAGTGAAGAAGTAAAGTAAGAAAAGAAATATATATTTCAGTTTTATGTAGTATGCTTTTAGAAGTAATAAGTATTTAGAAAAGTGAAGAAGTAAAGTAAGAAAAGAAGATAAAATTTTAGTTTTAAGTAGTATGCTTTTAGAAGTAATAAGTATTTAGAAAAGTGAAGAAGTAAAGTAAGAAAAGAAAATAGAATTTTAGTTTTAAGGAGTATGCTTTGAGAAGTAATAAGTATTTAGAAAAGTGTGTAAGTAAAGTAAGAAAAGAAGATAGAATTTTTGTTTTAAGTAGTATGCTTTTAGAAGTAATAAGTATTTAGAAAAGTGAAGAAGTAAAGTAAGAAAAGAAGATAGAATTTCAGTTTTAAGTAGTATGCTTTTAGAAGTAATAAGTATTTAGAAAAGTGAAGAAGTAAAGTAAGAAAAGAAAATAGAATTTTAGTTTTAAGTAGTATGCTTTTAGAAGTAATAAGTATTTAGAAAAGTGAAAAAGTAAAGTAAGAAAAGAAGATTATATTTCAGTTTTAAGTAGTATGCTTTTAGAAATAATAAGTATTTAGAAAAGTGAAGAAGTAGAGTAAGAAAAGAAGGATATATTTCAGTTTAAAGTAGTATGCTTTTAGAAGTAATAAGTATTTAGAAAAGTGAAGAAGTAAAGTAAGAAAAGAAGATTATATTTCAGTTTTAAGTAGTATGCTTTTAGAAGTAATAAGTATTTAGAAAAGTGAAGAAGTAAAGTAAGAAAAGAAAATAGAATTTTAGTTTTAAGGAGTATGCTTTGAGAAGTAATAAGTATTTAGAAAAGTGTGTAAGTAAAGTAAGAAAAGAAGATAGAATTTTTGTTTTAAGTAGTATGCTTTTAGAAGTAATAAGTATTTAGAAAAGTGAAGAAGTAAAGTAAGAAAAAAAGATAGAATTTTAGTTTTAAGGAGTATGCTTTGAGATTAAATAAGTATTTAGAAAAGTGAAGAAGTAGAGTAAGAAAAGAAGATAGAATTTCAGTTTTAAGGAGTATGCTTTGAGAAGTAATAAGTATTTAGAAAAGTGTGTAAGTAAAGTAAGAAAAGAAGATAGAATTTTTGTTTAAAGTATTATGCTTTGAGATTAAATAAGAATTTAGAAAAGTGAAGAAGTAAAGTAAGAAAAGAAGATAGAATTTCAGTTTTAAGTAGTATGCTTTTAGAAGTAATAAGTATTTAGAAAAGTGAAGAAGTAAAGTAAGAAAAGAAGATAGAATTTCAGTTTTAAGTAGTATGCTTTTAGAAGTAATAAGTATTTAGAAAAGTGAAGAAGTAAAGTAAGAAAAGAAATATATATTTCAGTTTTATGTAGTATGCTTTTAGAAGTAATAAGTATTTAGAAAAGTGAAGAAGTAAAGTAAGAAAAGAAGGATATATTTCAGTTTAAAGTATTATGCTTTTAGAAGTAATAAGTATTTAGAAAAGTGTGTAAGTAAAGTAAGAAAAGAAGATAGAATTTTTGTTTAAAGTATTATGCTTTGAGATTAAATAAGAATTTAGAAAAGTGAAGAAGTAAAGTAAGAAAAGAAGATAGAATTTCAGTTTTAAGTAGTATGCTTTTAGAAGTAATAAGTATTTAGAAAAGTGAAGAAGTAAAGTAAGAAAAGAAGATAGAATTTTAGTTTAAAGTAGTATGCTTTTAGAAGTAATAAGTATTTAGAAAAGTGAAGAAGTAAAGTAAGAAAAGAAGATAGAATTTCAGTTTTAAGGAGTATGCTTTGAGAAGTAATAAGTATTTAGAAAAGTGAAGAAGTAAAGTAAGAAAAGAAGATAGAATTTCAGTTTTAAGTAGTATGCTTTTAGAAGTAATAAGTATTTAGAAAAGTGTGTAAGTAAAGTAAGAAAAGAAGATAGAATTTTTGTTTAAAGTATTATGCTTTCAGATTAAATAAGTATTTAGAAAAGTGAAGAAGTAAAGTAAGAAAAGAAGATAAAATTTTAGTTTTAAGTAGTATGCTTTTAGAAGTAATAAGTATTTAGAAAAGTGAAGAAGTAAAGTAAGAAAAGAAGATAGAATTTCAGTTTTAAGTAGTATGCTTTTAGAAGTAATAAGTATTTAGAAAAGTGAAGAAGTAAAGTAAGAAAAGAAATATATATTTCAGTTTTATGTAGTATGCTTTTAGAAGTAATAAGTATTTAGAAAAGTGAAGAAGTAAAGTAAGAAAAGAAGATAAAATTTTAGTTTTAAGTAGTATGCTTTTAGAAGTAATAAGTATTTAGAAAAGTGAAGAAGTAAAGTAAGAAAAGAAAATAGAATTTTAGTTTTAAGGAGTATGCTTTGAGAAGTAATAAGTATTTAGAAAAGTGTGTAAGTAAAGTAAGAAAAGAAGATAGAATTTTTGTTTTAAGTAGTATGCTTTTAGAAGTAATAAGTATTTAGAAAAGTGAAGAAGTAAAGTAAGAAAAGAAGATAGAATTTCAGTTTTAAGTAGTATGCTTTTAGAAGTAATAAGTATTTAGAAAAGTGAAGAAGTAAAGTAAGAAAAGAAAATAGAATTTTAGTTTTAAGTAGTATGCTTTTAGAAGTAATAAGTATTTAGAAAAGTGAAAAAGTAAAGTAAGAAAAGAAGATTATATTTCAGTTTTAAGTAGTATGCTTTTAGAAATAATAAGTATTTAGAAAAGTGAAGAAGTAAAGTAAGAAAAGAAGGATATATTTCAGTTTAAAGTATTATGCTTTTAGAAGTAATAAGTATTTAGAAAAGTGTGTAAGTAAAGTAAGAAAAGAAGATAGAATTTTTGTTTAAAGTATTATGCTTTGAGATTAAATAAGAATTTAGAAAAGTGAAGAAGTAAAGTAAGAAAAGAAGATAGAATTTTAGTTTAAAGTAGTATGCTTTTAGAAGTAATAAGTATTTAGAAAAGTGAAGAAGTAAAGTAAGAAAAGAAGATAGAATTTCAGTTTTAAGTAGTATGCTTTTAGAAGTAATAAGTATTTAGAAAAGTGAAGAAGTAAAGTAAGAAAAGAAGATAGAATTTTAGTTTAAAGTAGTATGCTTTTAGAAGTAATAAGTATTTAGAAAAGTGAAGAAGTAAAGTAAGAAAAGAAGATAGAATTTCAGTTTTAAGGAGTATGCTTTGAGAAGTAATAAGTATTTAGAAAAGTGAAGAAGTAAAGTAAGAAAAGAAGATAGAATTTCAGTTTTAAGTAGTATGCTTTTAGAAGTAATAAGTATTTAGAAAAGTGTGTAAGTAAAGTAAGAAAAGAAGATAGAATTTTTGTTTAAAGTATTATGCTTTCAGATTAAATAAGTATTTAGAAAAGTGAAGAAGTAAAGTAAGAAAAGAAGATAAAATTTTAGTTTTAAGTAGTATGCTTTTAGAAGTAATAAGTATTTAGAAAAGTGAAGAAGTAAAGTAAGAAAAGAAGATAGAATTTCAGTTTTAAGTAGTATGCTTTTAGAAGTAATAAGTATTTAGAAAAGTGAAGAAGTAAAGTAAGAAAAGAAATATATATTTCAGTTTTATGTAGTATGCTTTTAGAAGTAATAAGTATTTAGAAAAGTGAAGAAGTAAAGTAAGAAAAGAAGATAAAATTTTAGTTTTAAGTAGTATGCTTTTAGAAGTAATAAGTATTTAGAAAAGTGAAGAAGTAAAGTAAGAAAAGAAAATAGAATTTTAGTTTTAAGGAGTATGCTTTGAGAAGTAATAAGTATTTAGAAAAGTGTGTAAGTAAAGTAAGAAAAGAAGATAGAATTTTTGTTTTAAGTAGTATGCTTTTAGAAGTAATAAGTATTTAGAAAAGTGAAGAAGTAAAGTAAGAAAAGAAGATAGAATTTCAGTTTTAAGTAGTATGCTTTTAGAAGTAATAAGTATTTAGAAAAGTGAAGAAGTAAAGTAAGAAAAGAAAATAGAATTTTAGTTTTAAGTAGTATGCTTTTAGAAGTAATAAGTATTTAGAAAAGTGAAGAAGTAAAGTAAGAAAAGAAGATTATATTTCAGTTTTAAGTAGTATGCTTTTAGAAATAATAAGTATTTAGAAAAGTGAAGAAGTAGAGTAAGAAAAGAAGGATATATTTCAGTTTAAAGTAGTATGCTTTTAGAAGTAATAAGTATTTAGAAAAGTGAAAAAGTAAAGTAAGAAAAGAAGATTATATTTCAGTTTTAAGTAGTATGCTTTTAGAAATAATAAGAATTTAGAAAAGTGAAGAAGTAAAGTAAGAAAAGAAAATAGAATTTTAGTTTTAAGTAGTATGCTTTTAGAAGTAATAAGTATTTAGAAAAGTGTGTAAGTAAAGTAAGAAAAGAAGATAGAATTTTTGTTTTAAGTAGTATGCTTTTAGAAGTAATAAGTATTTAGAAAAGTGAAGAAGTAAAGTAAGAAAAAAAGATAGAATTTTAGTTTAAAGTAGTATGCTTTGAGATTAAATAAGTATTTAGAAAAGTGAAGAAGTAGAGTAAGAAAAGAAGATAGAATTTCAGTTTTAAGTAGTATGCTTTTAGAAGTAATAAGTATTTAGAAAAGTGAAAAAGTAAAGTAAGAAAAGAAGATTATATTTCAGTTTTAAGTAGTATGCTTTTAGAAATAATAAGTATTTAGAAAAGTGAAAAAGTAAAGTAAGAAAAGAAGATTATATTTCAGTTTTAAGTAGTATGCTTTTAGAAATAATAAGTATTTAGAAAAGTGAAGAAGTAGAGTAAGAAAAGAAGGATATATTTCAGTTTAAAGTAGTATGCTTTTAGAAGTAATAAGTATTTAGAAAAGTGAAAAAGTAAAGTAAGAAAAGAAGATTATATTTCAGTTTTAAGTAGTATGCTTTTAGAAGTAATAAGTATTTAGAAAAGTGAAGAAGTAAAGTAAGAAAAGAAAATAGAATTTTAGTTTTAAGGAGTATGCTTTGAGAAGTAATAAGTATTTAGAAAAGTGTGTAAGTAAAGTAAGAAAAGAAGATAGAATTTTTGTTTTAAGTAGTATGCTTTTAGAAGTAATAAGTATTTAGAAAAGTGAAGAAGTAAAGTAAGAAAAAAAGATAGAATTTTAGTTTTAAGGAGTATGCTTTGAGATTAAATAAGTATTTAGAAAAGTGAAGAAGTAGAGTAAGAAAAGAAGATAGAATTTCAGTTTTAAGGAGTATGCTTTGAGAAGTAATAAGTATTTAGAAAAGTGAAGAAGTAGAGTAAGAAAAGAAGATAGAATTTCAGTTTTAAGTAGTATGCTTTTAGAAGTAATAAGTATTTAGAAAAGTGAAAAAGTAAAGTAAGAAAAGAAGATTATATTTCAGTTTTAAGTAGTATGCTTTTAGAAATAATAAGTATTTAGAAAAGTGAAGAAGTAAAGTAAGAAAAAAAGATAGAATTTTTGTTTAAAGTATTATGCTTTGAGATTAAATAAGAATTTAGAAAAGTGAAGAAGTAAAGTAAGAAAAGAAGATAGAATTTTAGTTTTAAGTAGTATGCTTTTAGAAGTAATAAGTATTTAGAAAAGTGAAGAAGTAAAGTAAGAAAAGAAGATAGAATTTTAGTTTAAAGTAGTATGCTTTTAGAAGTAATAAGTATTTAGAAAAGTGAAGAAGTAGAGTAAGAAAAGAAGATAGAATTTCAGTTTTAAGGAGTATGCTTTGAGAAGTAATAAGTATTTAGAAAAGTGAAGAAGTAGAGTAAGAAAAGAAGATAGAATTTCAGTTTTAAGTAGTATGCTTTTAGAAGTAATAAGTATTTAGAAAAGTGAAAAAGTAAAGTAAGAAAAGAAGATTATATTTCAGTTTTAAGTAGTATGCTTTTAGAAATAATAAGTATTTAGAAAAGTGAAGAAGTAAAGTAAGAAAAAAAGATAGAATTTTAGTTTAAAGTAGTATGCTTTTAGAAGTAATAAGTATTTAGAAAAGTGAAGAAGTAAAGTAAGAAAAGAAGAAAGAATTTCAGATTTAAAGTAGTATGCTTTTAGAAGTAATAAGTATTTAGAAAAGTGAAGAAGTAAAGTAAGAAAAAAAGATAGAATTTTATTTTAAAGTAGTATGCTTTGAGATTAAATAAGAATTTAGAAAAGTGAAGAAGTAAAGTAAGAAAAGAAGATAGAATTTTAGTTTTAAGTAGTATGCTTTTAGAAGTAATAAGTATTTAGAAAAGTGTGTAAGTAAAGTAAGAAAAGAAGATAGAATTTTTGTTTTAAGTAGTATGCTTTTAGAAGTAATAAGTATTTAGAAAAGTGAAGAAGTAAAGTAAGAAAAAAAGATAGAATTTTAGTTTAAAGTAGTATGCTTTGAGATTAAATAAGTATTTAGAAAAGTGAAGAAGTAGAGTAAGAAAAGAAGATAGAATTTCAGTTTTAAGTAGTATGCTTTTAGAAGTAATAAGTATTTAGAAAAGTGAAAAAGTAAAGTAAGAAAAGAAGATTATATTTCAGTTTTAAGTAGTATGCTTTTAGAAATAATAAGAATTTAGAAAAGTGAAGAAGTAAAGTAAGAAAAGAAGATAGAATTTCAGTTTTAAGTAGTATGCTTTTAGAAGTAATAAGTATTTAGAAAAGTGAAGAAGTAAAGTAAGAAAAGAAGGATATATTTCAGTTTAAAGTAGTATGCTTTTAGAAGTAATAAGTATTTAGAAAAGTGAAGAAGTAAAGTAAGAAAAAAAGATAGAATTTCAGTTTTAAGTAGTATGCTTTTAGAAGTAATAAGTATTTAGAAAAGTGAAGAAGTAAAGTAAGAAAAGAAGGATATATTTCAGTTTTAAGTAGTATGCTTTTAGAAGTAATAAGTATTTAGAAAAGTGAAGAAGTAAAGTAAGAAAAGAAGGATATATTTCAGTTTTAAGTAGTATGCTTTTAGAAGTAATAAGTATTTAGAAAAGTGAAGAAGTAAAGTAAGAAAAAAAGATAGAATTTTAGTTTAAAGTAGTATGCTTTGAGATTAAATAAGTATTTAGAAAAGTGAAGAAGTAGAGTAAGAAAAGAAGATAGAATTTCAGTTTTAAGTAGTATGCTTTTAGAAGTAATAAGTATTTAGAAAAGTGAAGAAGTAAAGTAAGAAAAGAAGATAGAATTTCAGTTTTAAGTAGTATGCTTTTAGAAGTAATAAGTATTTAGAAAAGTGAAGAAGTAAAGTAAGAAAAGAAGGATATATTTCAGTTTTATGTAGTATGCTTTTAGAAGTAATAAGTATTTAGAAAAGTGAAGAAGTAAAGTAAGAAAAGAAGATAAAATTTTAGTTTTAAGTAGTATGCTTTTAGAAGTAATAAGTATTTAGAAAAGTGAAGAAGTAAAGTAAGAAAAGAAGATAGAATTTCAGTTTTAAGGAGTATGCTTTTAGAAGTAATAAGTATTTAGAAAAGTGTGTAAGTAAAGTAAGAAAAGAAGATAGAATTTTAGTTTTAAGTAGTATGCTTTTAGAAGTAATAAGTATTTAGAAAAGTGAAGAAGTAAAGTAAGAAAAAAAGATAGAATTTTAGTTTAAAGTAGTATGCTTTGAGATTAAATAAGTATTTAGAAAAGTGAAGAAGTAGAGTAAGAAAAGAAGATAGAATTTCAGTTTTAAGTAGTATGCTTTTAGAAGTAATAAGTATTTAGAAAAGTGAAGAAGTAAAGTAAGAAAAAAAGATAGAATTTTAGTTTAAAGTAGTATGCTTTTAGAAATAATAAGAATTTAGAAAAGTGAAGAAGTAAAGTAAGAAAAGAAGATAGAATTTCAGTTTTAAGTAGTATGCTTTTAGAAGTAATAAGTATTTAGAAAAGTGAAGAAGTAAAGTAAGAAAAAAAGATAGAATTTTAGTTTAAAGTAGTATGCTTTTAGAAATAATAAGAATTTAGAAAAGTGAAGAAGTAAAGTAAGAAAAGAAGATAGAATTTCAGTTTTAAGTAGTATGCTTTTAGAAGTAATAAGTATTTAGAAAAGTGAAGAAGAAAAGTAAGAAAAAAAGATAGAATTTCAGTTTAAAGTAGTATGCTTTGAGATTAAATAAGAATTTAGAAAAGTGAAGAAGAAAAGTAAGAAAAAAAGATAGAATTTCAGTTTAAAGTAGTATGCTTTGAGATTAAATAAGTATTTAGAAAAGTGAAGAAGTAGAGTAAGAAAAGAAGATAGAATTTCAGTTTTAAGTAGTATGCTTTTAGAAGTAATAAGTATTTAGAAAAGTGAAGAAGTAAAGTAAGAAAAGAAGATAGAATTTTAGTTTAAAGTAGTATGCTTTTAGAAGTAATAAGTATTTAGAAAAGTGAAGAATTAAAGTAAGAAAAGAAGATAGAATTTCAGTTTTAAGGAGTATGCTTTGAGAAGTAATAAGTATTTAGAAAAGTGAAGAAGTAAAGTAAGAAAAGAAGATAGAATTTCAGTTTTAAGTAGTATGCTTTTAGAAGTAATAAGTATTTAGAAAAGTGAAGAAGTAAAGTAAGAAAAGAAGGATATATTTCAGTTTTATGTAGTATGCTTTTAGAAGTAATAAGTATTTAGAAAAGTGAAAAAGTAAAGTAAGAAAAGAAGATTATATTTCAGTTTTAAGTAGTATGCTTTTAGAAATAATAAGTATTTAGAAAAGTGAAGAAGTAAAGTAAGAAAAAAAGATTATATTTCAGTTTTAAGTAGTATGCTTTTAGAAATAATAAGTATTTAGAAAAGTGAAGAAGTAAAGTAAGAAAAGAAGATAGAATTTCAGTTTTAAGTAGTATGCTTTTAGAAGTAATAAGTATTTAGAAAAGTGAAGAAGTAAAGTAAGAAAAGAAGGATATATTTCAGTTTTAAGTAGTATGCTTTTAGAAGTAATAAGTATTTAGAAAAGTGAAGAAGTAGAGTAAGAAAAAAAGATAGAATTTCAGTTTAAAGTAGTATGCTTTTAGAAGTAATAAGTATTTAGAAAAGTGAAAAAGTAAAGTAAGAAAAGAAGATTATATTTCAGTTTTAAGTAGTATGCTTTTAGAAATAATAAGAATTTAGAAAAGTGAAGAAGTAAAGTAAGAAAAGAAAATAGAATTTTAGTTTTAAGTAGTATGCTTTTAGAAGTAATAAGTATTTAGAAAAGTGTGTAAGTAAAGTAAGAAAAGAAGATAGAATTTTTGTTTTAAGTAGTATGCTTTTAGAAGTAATAAGTATTTAGAAAAGTGAAAAAGTAAAGTAAGAAAAAAAGATAGAATTTCAGTTAAAAGTAGTATGCTTTGAGATTAAATAAGACCTTAGAAAAGTGAAGAAGTAAAGTAAGAAAAAAAGATAGAATTTTAGTTTAAAGTAGTATGCTTTTAGAAGTAATAAGTATTTAGAAAAGTGAAGAAGTAAAGTAAGAAAAAAAGATAGAATTTTAGTTTAAAGTAGTATGCTTTTAGAAGTAATAAGTATTTAGAAAAGTGAAGAAGTAAAGTAAGAAAAAAAGATAGAATTTTAGTTTTAAGTAGTATGCTTTTAGAAGTAATAAGTATTTAGAAAAGTGAAGAAGAAAAGTAAGAAAAAAAGATAGAATTTTATTTTAAAGTAGTATGCTTTGAGATTAAATAAGAATTTAGAAAAGTGAAGAAGTAAAGTAAGAAAAGAAGATAGAATTTCAGTTTTAAGTAGTATGCTTTTAGAAGTAATAAGTATTTAGAAAAGTGAAGAAGTAAAGTAAGAAAAAAAGATAGAATTTTAGTTTAAAGTAGTATGCTTTTAGAAGTAATAAGTATTTAGAAAAGTGAAGAAGTAAAGTAAGAAAAAAAGATAGAATTTTAGTTTTAAGTAGTATGCTTTTAGAAGTAATAAGTATTTAGAAAAGTGAAGAAGAAAAGTAAGAAAAAAAGATAGAATTTTAGTTTAAAGTAGTATGCTTTGAGATTAAATAAGAATTTAGAAAAGTGAAGAAGAAAAGTAAGAAAAAAAGATAGAATTTCAGTTTTAAGTAGTATGCTTTTAGAAGTAATAAGTATTTAGAAAAGTGAAAAAGTAAAGTAAGAAAAGAAGATTATATTTCAGTTTTAAGTAGTATGCTTTTAGAAATAATAAGAATTTAGAAAAGTGAAGAAGTAAAGTAAGAAAAGAAGATAGAATTTCAGTTTTAAGTAGTATGCTTTTAGAAGTAATAAGTATTTAGAAAAGTGAAGAAGTAAAGTAAGAAAAGAAGATAGAATTTCAGTTTTAAGTAGTATGCTTTTAGAAGTAATAAGTATTTAGAAAAGTGAAGAAGTAGAGTAAGAAAAGAAGGATATATTTCAGTTTAAAGTAGTATGCTTTTAGAAGTAATAAGTATTTAGAAAAGTGAAGAAGTAAAGTAAGAAAAAAAGATAGAATTTTAGTTTAAAGTAGTATGCTTTTAGAAGTAATAAGTATTTAGAAAAGTGAAGAAGTAGAGTAAGAAAAGAAGATAGAATTTTAGTTTAAAGTAGTATGCTTTTAGAAGTAATAAGTATTTAGAAAAGTGTGTAAGTAAAGTAAGAAAAAAAGATAGAATTTTAGTTTAAAGTAGTATGCTTTGAGATTAAATAAGTATTTAGAAAAGTGAAGAAGTAAAGTAATAAAAGAAGATAGAATTTTAGTTTAAAGTAGTATGCTTTGAGATTAAATAAGTATTTAGAAAAGTGAAGAAGAAAAGTAAGAAAAAAAGATAGAATTTCAGTTTAAAGTAGTATGCTTTGAGATTAAATAAGAATTTAGAAAAGTGAAGAAGAAAAGTAAGAAAAAAAGATAGAATTTCAGTTTAAAGTAGTATGCTTTGAGATTAAATAAGAATTTAGAAAAGTGAAGAAGTAAAGTAAGAAAAGAAGATAGAATTTCAGTTTTAAGTAGTATGCTTTTAGAAGTAATAAGTATTTAGAAAAGTGAAGAAGTAAAGTAAGAAAAGAAGATAGAATTTTAGTTTAAAGTAGTATGCTTTTAGAAGTAATAAGTATTTAGAAAAGTGAAGAATTAAAGTAAGAAAAGAAGATAGAATTTCAGTTTTAAGGAGTATGCTTTGAGAAGTAATAAGTATTTAGAAAAGTGAAGAAGTAAAGTAAGAAAAGAAGATAGAATTTTAGTTTTAAGTAGTATGCTTTTAGAAGTAATAAGTATTTAGAAAAGTGTGTAAGTAAAGTAAGAAAAGAAGATAGAATTTTTGTTTAAAGTAGTATGCTTTCAGATTAAATAAGTATTTAGAAAAGTGAAGAAGTAAAGTAAGAAAAAAAGATAAAATTTTAGTTTTAAGTAGTATGCTTTTAGAAGTAATAAGTATTTAGAAAAGTGAAGAAGTAAAGTAAGAAAAGAAGATAGAATTTCAGTTTTAAGTAGTATGCTTTTAGAAGTAATAAGTATTTAGAAAAGTGAAGAAGTAAAGTAAGAAAAGAAGGATATATTTCAGTTTTATGTAGTATGCTTTTAGAAGTAATAAGTATTTAGAAAAGTGAAAAAGTAAAGTAAGAAAAGAAGATAGAATTTCAGTTTTAAGTAGTATGCTTTTAGAAATAATAAGAATTTAGAAAAGTGAAGAAGTAAAGTAAGAAAAGAAAATAGAATTTTAGTTTTAAGTAGTATGCTTTTAGAAGTAATAAGTATTTAGAAAAGTGTGTAAGTAAAGTAAGAAAAGAAGATAGAATTTTTGTTTTAAGTAGTATGCTTTTAGAAGTAATAAGTATTTAGAAAAGTGAAGAAGTAAAGTAAGAAAAGAAGATAGAATTTCAGTTTTAAGTAGTATGCTTTTAGAAGTAATAAGTATTTAGAAAAGTGAAGAAGTAAAGTAAGAAAAGAAGGATATATTTCAGTTTTATGTAGTATGCTTTTAGAAGTAATAAGTATTTAGAAAAGTGAAGAAGTAAAGTAAGAAAAGAAGATAAAATTTTAGTTTTAAGTAGTATGCTTTTAGAAGTAATAAGTATTTAGAAAAGTGAAGAAGTAAAGTAAGAAAAGAAGATAGAATTTCAGTTTTAAGTAGTATGCTTTTAGAAGTAATAAGTATTTAGAAAAGTGAAAAAGTAAAGTAAGAAAAGAAGATTATATTTCAGTTTTAAGTAGTATGCTTTTAGAAATAATAAGAATTTAGAAAAGTGAAGAAGTAAAGTAAGAAAAGAAGATAGAATTTCAGTTTTAAGTAGTATGCTTTTAGAAGTAATAAGTATTTAGAAAAGTGAAGAAGTAAAGTAAGAAAAGAAGGATATATTTCAGTTTTAAGTAGTATGCTTTTAGAAGTAATAAGTATTTAGAAAAGTGAAAAAGTAAAGTAAGAAAAGAAGGATATATTTCAGTTTAAAGTAGTATGCTTTTAGAAGTAATAAGTATTTAGAAAAGTGAAGAAGTAAAGTAAGAAAAAAAGATAGAATTTTAGTTTAAAGTAGTATGCTTTTAGAAATAATAAGAATTTAGAAAAGTGAAGAAGTAAAGTAAGAAAAGAAGATAGAATTTCAGTTTTAAGTAGTATGCTTTTAGAAGTAATAAGTATTTAGAAAAGTGTGTAA
>CAMPDV010006166.1:0-20644 GCA_946699065.1 Loxodes magnus | reverse complement strand
CTAGATACTTTCAATTACTAAACTTCACACTCTTTTGCTTACGTTTCTTATTCACTTTTCTTAGAAATCTTATTTTACTTCTAGATACTTTCAATTACTAAACTTCACACTCTTTTTCTTACTTTTCTTATTCACTTTTCTTAGAAATCTTATTTTACTTCTAGATACTTTCAATTACTAAACTTCACACTCTTTTGCTTACTTTTCTTATTCACTTTTCTTAGAAATCTTATTTAACTTCTAGATACTTTCAATTACTAAACTTCACACTCTTTTTCTTACTTTTCTTATTCACTTTTCTTAAAAATCTTATTTTACTTCTAGATACTTTCAATTACTAAACTTCACACTCTTTTTCTTACTTTTCTTATTCACTTTTCTTAGAAATTTTATTTAACTTCTAGATACTTTCAATTACTAAACTTCACACTCTTTTTCTTACTTTTCTTATTCACTTTTCTTAGAAATCTTATTTAACTTCTAGTATTTTACAATTGCTAAACTTCACACTCTTTTTCTTACTTTTCTTATTCACTTTTCATAGAAATCTTATTTAACTTCTAGATACTTTCAATTACTAAACTTCACACTCTTTTTCTTACTTTTCTTATTCACTTTTCTTAGAAATCTTATTTTACTTCTAGATACTTTCAATTACTAAACTTCACACTCTTTTTCTTACTTTTCTTATTCACTTTTCTTAGAAATTTTATTTAACTTCTAGATACTTTCAATTACTAAACTTCACACTCTTTTTCTTACTTTTCTTATTCACTTTTCCTAGAAATTTTATTTAACTTCTAGTATTTTACAATTAAACTAAACTTCACACTCTTTTTCTTACTTTTCTTATTCACTTTTCTTAGAAATCTTATTTTACTTCTAGATACTTTCAATTACTAAACTTCACACTCTTTTTCTTACTTTTCTTATTCACTTTTCTTAGAAATCTTATTTTACTTCTAGATACTTTCAATTACTAAACTTCACTCTCTTTTTCTTACTTTTCTTATTCACTTTTCTTAGAAATCTTATTTTACTTCTAGATACTTTCAATTACTAAACTTCACACTCTTTTTCTTACTTTTCTTATTCACTTTTCTTAGAAATCTTATTTTACTTCTAGATACTTTCAATTACTAAACTTCACACTCTTTTTCTTACTTTTCTTCTTCACTTTTCTTAGAAATCTTATTTAACTTCTAGATACTTTCAATTACTAAACTTCACACTCTTTTTCTTACTTTTCTTCTTCACTTTTCTTAGAAATCTTATTTAACTTCTAGTACTTTCAATTACTAAACTTCACACTCTTTTTCTTACTTTTCTTCTTCACTTTTCTTAAAAATCTTATTTAACTTCTAGATACTTTCAATTACTAAACTTCACACTCTTTTTCTTACTTTTCTTCTTCACTTTTCTTAGAAATCTTATTTAACTTCTAGTATTTGATACAATTACTAAACTTCACACTCTTTTTCTTACTTTTCTTCTTCACTTTTCTTAGAAATCTTATTTAACTTCAAGATACTTTCAATTACTAAACTTCACACTCTTTTTCTTACTTTTCTTCTTCACTTTTCTTAGAAATCTTATTTAACTTCTAGTATTTGATACAATTATTAAACTTCACACTCTTTTTCTTACTTTTCTTCTTCACTTTTCTTAGAAATCTTATTTAACTTCTAGATACTTTCAATTACTAATCTTCACACTCTTTTTCTTACTTTTCTTCTTCACTTTTCTTAGAAATCTTATTTAACTTCTAGATACTTTCAATTACTAAACTTCACACTCTTTTTCTTACTTTTCTTCTTCACTTTTCTTAGAAATCTTATTTAACTTCTAGTATTTTACAATTACTAAACTTCACACTCTTTTTCTTACTTTTCTTCTTCACTTTTCTTAGAAATCTTATTTAACTTCTAGATACTTTCAATTACTAAACTTCACACTCTTTTTCTTACTTTTCTTCTTCACTTTTCTTAGAAATCTTATTTAACTTCTAGATATACTTTCAATTACTAAACTTCACACTCTTTTTCTTACTTTTCTTCTTCACTTTTCTTAGAAATCTTATTTAACTTCTAGATACTTTCAATTACTAAACTTCACACTCTTTTTCTTACTTTTCTTCTTCACTTTTCTTAGAAATCTTATTTAACTTCTAGATATTTTCAATTACTAAACTTCACACTCTTTTTCTTACTTTTCTTCTTCACTTTTCTTAGAAATCTTATTTAACTTCTAGTATTTGATACAATTACTAAACTTCACACTCTTTTTCTTACTTTTCTTCTTCACTTTTCATAGAAATCTTATTTAACTTCTAGATACTTTCAATTACTAAACTTCACACTCTTTTTCTTACTTTTCTTATTCACTTTTCTTAGAAATCTTATTTAACTTCTAGATACTTTCAATTACTAAACTTCACACTCTTTTTCTTACTTTTCTTATTCACTTTTCTTAGAAATCTTATTTAACTTCTAGATATTTTCAATTACTAAACTTCACACTCTTTTTCTTACTTTTCTTATTCACTTTTCTTAGAAATCTTATTTAACTTCTAGATACTTTCAATTACTAAACTTCACACTCTTTTTCTTACTTTTCTTATTCACTTTTCTTAGAAATCTTATTTAACTTCTAGATACTTTCAATTACTAAACTTCACACTCTTTTTCTTACTTTTCTTCTTCACTTTTCTTAGAAATCTTATTTTACTTCTAGATATTTTCAATTACTAAACTTCACACTCTTTTTCTTACTTTTCTTCTTCACTTTTCTTAGAAATCTTATTTTACTTCTAGATACTTTCAATTACTAAACTTCACACTCTTTTTCTTACTTTTCTTCTTCACTTTTCTTAGTAATCTTATTTAACTTCTAGATACTTTCAATTACTAAACTTCACACTCTTTTTCTTACTTTTCTTCTTCACTTTTCTTAGAAATCTTATTTAACTTCTAGTATTTTACAATTACTAAACTTCACACTCTTTTTCTTACTTTTCTTCTTCACTTTTCTTAGAAATCTTATTTAACTTCTAGATACTTTCAATTACTAAACTTCACACTCTTTTTCTTACTTTTCTTATTCACTTTTCCTAGAAATCTTATTTAACTTCTAGTATTTTACAATTACTAAACTTCACACTCTTTTTCTTACTTTTCTTCTTCACTTTTCTTAGAAATCTTATTTTACTTCTAGATACTTTCAATTACTAAACTTCACACTCTTTTTCTTACTTTTCTTCTTCACTTTTCTTAGAAATCTTATTTAACTTCTAGATACTTTCAATTACTAAACTTCACACTCTTTTTCTTACTTTTCTTCTTCACTTTTCTTAGAAATCTTATTTAACTTCTAGATACTTTCAATTACTAAACTTCACACTCTTTTTCTTACTTTTCTTCTTCACTTTTCTTAGAAATCTTATTTAACTTCTAGATACTTTCAATTACTAAACTTCACACTCTTTTTCTTACTTTTCTTATTCACTTTTCTTAGAAATCTTATTTAACTTCCAGATACTTTCAATTACTAAACTTCACACTCTTTTTCTTACTTTTCTTCTTCACTTTTCTTAGAAATCTTATTTAACTTCTAGATACTTTCAATTACTAAACTTCACACTCTTTTTCTTACTTTTCTTCTTCACTTTTCTTAGAAATCTTATTTTACTTCCAGTATTTTCAATTACTAAACTTCACACTCTTTTTCTTACTTTTCTTCTTCACTTTTCTTAGAAATCTTATTTTACTTCTAGATACTTTCAATTACTAAACTTCACACTCTTTTTCTTACTTTTCTTCTTCACTTTTCTTAGAAATCTTATTTAACTTCTAGATACTTTCAATTACTAAACTTCACACTCTTTTTCTTACTTTTCTTCTTCACTTTTCTTAGAAATCTTATTTAACTTCTAGATACTTTCAATTACTAAACTTCACACTCTTTTTCTTACTTTTCTTCTTCACTTTTCTTAGAAATCTTATTTAACTTCTAGATACTTTCAATTACTAAACTTCACACTCTTTTTCTTACTTTTCTTCTTCACTTTTCTTAGAAATCTTATTTTACTTCTAGATACTTTCAATTACTAAACTTCACACTCTTTTTCTTACTTTTCTTATTCACTTTTCTTAGAAATCTTATTTTACTTCTAGATACTTTCAATTACTAAACTTCACACTCTTTTTCTTACTTTTCTTATTCACTTTTCTTAGAAATCTTATTTAACTTCTAGATACTTTCAATTACTAAACTTCACACTCTTTTTCTTACTTTTCTTATTCACTTTTCTTAGAAATCTTATTTAACTTCTAGTATTTGATACAATTACTAAACTTCACACTCTTTTTCTTACTTTTCTTATTCACTTTTCTTAGAAATCTTATTTAACTTCTAGATACTTTCAATTACTAAACTTCACACTCTTTTTCTTACTTTTCTTCTTCACTTTTCTTAGAAATCTTATTTAACTTCTAGTATTTTACAATTGCTAAACTTCACACTCTTTTTCTTACTTTTCTTCTTCACTTTTCTTAGAAATCTTATTTTACTTCTAGATACTTTCAATTACTAAACTTCACACTCTTTTTCTTACTTTTCTTCTTCACTTTTCTTAGAAATCTTATTTAACTTCTAGATACTTTCAATTACTAAACTTCACACTCTTTTTCTTACTTTTCTTATTCACTTTTCTTAGAAATCTTATTTTACTTCTAGATACTTTCAATTACTAAACTTCACACTCTTTTTCTTACTTTTCTTCTTCACTTTTCTTAGAAATTTTATTTAACTTCTAGATACTTTCAATTACTAAACTTCACACTCTTTTTCTTACTTTTCTTATTCACTTTTCATAGAAATCTTATTTAACTTCTAGATACTTTCAATTACTAAACTTCACACTCTTTTTCTTACTTTTCTTATTCACTTTTCTTAGAAATTTTATTTAACTTCTAGTATTTTCAATTACTAAACTTCACACTCTTTTTCTTACTTTTCTTCTTCACTTTTCTTAGAAATCTTATTTAACTTCTAGATACTTTCAATTACTAAACTTCACACTCTTTTTCTTACTTTTCTTATTCACTTTTCTTAGAAATCTTATTTAACTTCTAGATACTTTCAATTACTAAACTTCACACTCTTTTTCTTACTTTTCTTATTCACTTTTCTTAGAAATCTTATTTAACTTCTAGATACTTTCAATTACTAAACTTCACACTCTTTTTCTTACTTTTCTTATTCACTTTTCTTAGAAATCTTATTTAACTTCTAGATACTTTCAATTACTAAACTTCACACTCTTTTTCTTACTTTTCTTATTCACTTTTCTTAGAAATCTTATTTAACTTCTAGATACTTTCAATTACTAAACTTCACACTCTTTTTCTTACTTTTCTTATTCACTTTTCTTAGAAATCTTATTTAACTTCTAGTATTTTACAATTACTAAACTTCACACTCTTTTTCTTACTTTTCTTATTCACTTTTCTTAGAAATCTTATTTAACTTCTAGATACTTTCAATTACTAAACTTCACACTCTTTTTCTTACTTTTCTTATTCACTTTTCTTAGAAATCTTATTTTACTTCTAGATACTTTCAATTACTAAACTTCACACTCTTTTTCTTACTTTTCTTATTCACTTTTCTTAGAAATCTTATTTTACTTCTAGATACTTTCAATTACTAAACTTCACACTCTTTTTCTTACTTTTCTTATTCACTTTTCTTAGAAATCTTATTTTACTTCTAGATACTTTCAATTACTAAACTTCACACTCTTTTTCTTACTTTTCTTATTCACTTTTCTTAGAAATCTTATTTAACTTCTAGTATTTTCAATTACTAAACTTCACACTCTTTTTCTTACTTTTCTTATTCACTTTTCTTAGAAATCTTATTTTACTTCTAGATACTTTCAATTACTAAACTTCACACTCTTTTTCTTACTTTTCTTATTCACTTTTCTTAGAAATCTTATTTTACTTCTAGATACTTTCAATTACTAAACTTCACACTCTTTTGCTTACTTTTCTTATTCACTTTTCTTAGAAATCTTATTTTACTTCTAGATACTTTCAATTACTAAACTTCACACTCTTTTTCTTACTTTTCTTATTCACTTTTCTTAGAAATCTTATTTTACTTCTAGATACTTTCAATTACTAAACTTCACACTCTTTTTCTTACTTTTCTTATTCACTTTTCTTAGAAATCTTATTTTACTTCTAGATACTTTCAATTACTAAACTTCACACTCTTTTTCTTACTTTTCTTATTCACTTTTCTTAGAAATCTTATTTTACTTCTAGATACTTTCAATTACTAAACTTCACACTCTTTTTCTTACTTTTCTTATTCACTTTTCTTAGAAATCTTATTTAACTTCTAGATACTTTCAATTACTAAACTTCACACTCTTTTTCTTACTTTTCTTATTCACTTTTCTTAGAAATCTTATTTAACTTCTAGTATTTTCAATTACTAAACTTCACACTCTTTTTCTTACTTTTCTTATTCACTTTTCTTAGAAATCTTATTTAACTTCTAGATACTTTCAATTATGATCTTCACTCTCTTTTTCTTACTTTTCTTATTCACTTTTCTTAGAAATCTTATTTAACTTCTAGATACTTTCAATTACTAAACTTCACACTCTTTTGCTTACGTTTCTTATTCACTTTTCTTAGAAATCTTATTTTACTTCTAGATACTTTCAATTACTAAACTTCACACTCTTTTTCTTACTTTTCTTATTCACTTTTCTTAGAAATCTTATTTTACTTCTAGATACTTTCAATTACTAAACTTCACACTCTTTTTCTTACTTTTCTTATTCACTTTTCCTAGAAATTTTATTTAACTTCTAGTATTTGATACAATTGCTAAACTTCACACTCTTTTTCTTACTTTTCTTATTCACTTTTCATAGAAATCTTATTTTACTTCTAGATACTTTCAATTACTAAACTTCACACTCTTTTTCTTACTTTTCTTATTCACTTTTCCTAGAAATTTTATTTAACTTCTAGTATTTGATACAATTACTAAACTTCACACTCTTTTTCTTACTTTTCTTATTCACTTTTCTTAGAAATCTTATTTTACTTCTAGATACTTTCAATTACTAAACTTCACACTCTTTTTCTTACTTTTCTTATTCACTTTTCTTAGAAATCTTATTTTACTTCTAGATACTTTCAATTACTAAACTTCACACTCTTTTTCTTACTTTTCTTATTCACTTTTCTTAGAAATCTTATTTTACTTCTAGATACTTTCAATTACTAAACTTCACACTCTTTTGCTTACTTTTCTTATTCACTTTTCTTAGAAATCTTATTTAACTTCTAGATACTTTCAATTACTAAACTTCACACTCTTTTTCTTACTTTTCTTATTCACTTTTCTTAGAAATCTTATTTTACTTCTAGATACTTTCAATTACTAAACTTCACACTCTTTTTCTTACTTTTCTTATTCACTTTTCTTAGAAATCTTATTTAACTTCTAGATACTTTCAATTACTAAACTTCACACTCTTTTTCTTACTTTTCTTATTCACTTTTCTTAGAAATCTTATTTTACTTCTAGATACTTTCAATTACTAAACTTCACACTCTTTTTCTTACTTTTCTTCTTCACTTTTCTTAGAAATCTTATTTTACTTCTAGTATTTTCAATTACTAAACTTCACACTCTTTTTCTTACTTTTCTTCTTCACTTTTCTTAGAAATCTTATTTAACTTCTAGTATTTTCAATTACTAAACTTCACACTCTTTTTCTTACTTTTCTTCTTCACTTTTCTTAGAAATCTTATTTTACTTCTAGATACTTTCAATTACTAAACTTCACACTCTTTTTCTTACTTTTCTTATTCACTTTTCTTAGAAATCTTATTTAACTTCTAGTATTTTCAATTACTAAACTTCACACTCTTTTTCTTACTTTTCTTATTCACTTTTCTTAGAAATCTTATTTAACTTCTAGATACTTTCAATTACTAAACTTCACACTCTTTTTCTTACTTTTCTTCTTCACTTTTCTTAGAAATCTTATTTTACTTCTAGATACTTTCAATTACTAAACTTCACACTCTTTTTCTTACTTTTCTTCTTCACTTTTCTTAGAAATCTTATTTAACTTCTAGATACTTTCAATTACTAAACTTCACACTCTTTTTCTTACTTTTCTTATTCACTTTTCTTAGAAATCTTATTTAACTTCTAGATACTTTCAATTACTAAACTTCACACTCTTTTTCTTACTTTTCTTATTCACTTTTCTTAGAAATCTTATTTAACTTCTAGATACTTTCAATTACTAAACTTCACACTCTTTTTCTTACTTTTCTTCTTCACTTTTCTTAGAAATTTTATTTAACTTCTAGATATTTTCAATTACTAAACTTCACACTCTTTTTCTTACTTTTCTTCTTCACTTTTCTTAGAAATCTTATTTAACTTCTAGATACTTTCAATTACTAAACTTCACACTCTTTTTCTTACTTTTCTTCTTCACTTTTCTTAGAAATCTTATTTAACTTCTAGATACTTTCAATTACTAAACTTCACACTCTTTTTCTTACTTTTCTTCTTCACTTTTCTTAGAAATCTTATTTAACTTCTAGTATTTGATACAATTACTAAACTTCACACTCTTTTTCTTACTTTTCTTATTCACTTTTCTTAGAAATCTTATTTAACTTCTAGATACTTTCAATTATGATCTTCACTCTCTTTTTCTTACTTTTCTTATTCACTTTTCTTAGAAATCTTATTTTACTTCTAGATACTTTCAATTACTAAACTTCACACTCTTTTTCTTACTTTTCTTATTCACTTTTCTTAGAAATCTTATTTTACTTCTAGATACTTTCAATTACTAAACTTCACACTCTTTTTCTTACTTTTCTTATTCACTTTTCTTAGAAATCTTATTTTACTTCTAGATACTTTCAATTACTAAACTTCACACTCTTTTTCTTACTTTTCTTATTCACTTTTCTTAGAAATCTTATTTAACTTCTAGTATTTTACAATTACTAAACTTCACACTCTTTTTCTTACTTTTCTTATTCACTTTTCATAGAAATCTTATTTAACTTCTAGATACTTTCAATTACTAAACTTCACACTCTTTTTCTTACTTTTCTTATTCACTTTTCTTAGAAATCTTATTTTACTTCTAGATACTTTCAATTACTAAACTTCACACTCTTTTTCTTACTTTTCTTCTTCACTTTTCATAGAAATCTTATTTTACTTCTAGATACTTTCAATTACTAAACTTCACACTCTTTTTCTTACTTTTCTTATTCACTTTTCTTAGAAATCTTATTTTACTTCTAGATACTTTCAATTACTAAACTTCACACTCTTTTTCTTACTTTTCTTATTCACTTTTCTTAGAAATCTTATTTTACTTCTAGATACTTTCAATTACTAAACTTCACACTCTTTTTCTTACTTTTCTTATTCACTTTTCTTAGAAATCTTATTTTACTTCTAGATACTTTCAATTACTAAACTTCACACTCTTTTTCTTACTTTTCTTATTCACTTTTCTTAGAAATCTTATTTAACTTCTAGTATATTTTCAATTACTAAACTTCACACTCTTTTTCTTACTTTTCTTATTCACTTTTCTTAGAAATCTTATTTAACTTCTAGATACTTTCAATTACTAAACTTCACACTCTTTTTCTTACTTTTCTTATTCACTTTTCTTAGAAATCTTATTTAACTTCTAGATACTTTCAATTACTAAACTTCACACTCTTTTTCTTACTTTTCTTATTCACTTTTCTTAGAAATCTTATTTAACTTCTAGTATTTTCAATTGCTAAACTTCACACTCTTTTTCTTACTTTTCTTATTCACTTTTCATAGAAATCTTATTTAACTTCTAGATACTTTCAATTACTAAACTTCACACTCTTTTTCTTACTTTTCTTATTCACTTTTCTTAGAAATCTTATTTTACTTCTAGATACTTTCAATTACTAAACTTCACACTCTTTTTCTTACTTTTCTTATTCACTTTTCTTAGAAATCTTATTTTACTTCTAGATACTTTCAATTGCTAAACTTCACACTCTTTTTCTTACTTTTCTTATTCACTTTTCATAGAAATCTTATTTAACTTCTAGATACTTTCAATTATGATCTTCACTCTCTTTTTCTTACTTTTCTTATTCACTTTTCTTAGAAATCTTATTTTACTTCTAGATACTTTCAATTACTAAACTTCACACTCTTTTTCTTACTTTTCTTATTCACTTTTCTTAGAAATCTTATTTTACTTCTAGATACTTTCAATTACTAAACTTCACACTCTTTTTCTTACTTTTCTTATTCACTTTTCTTAGAAATCTTATTTAACTTCTAGATACTTTCAATTATAAACTTCACACTCTTTTTCTTACTTTTCTTATTCACTTTTCTTAGAAATCTTATTTTACTTCTAGATACTTTCAATTACTAAACTTCACACTCTTTTGCTTACTTTTCTTATTCACTTTTCCTAGAAATTTTATTTAACTTCTAGTATTTGATACAATTGCTAAACTTCACACTCTTTTTCTTACTTTTCTTATTCACTTTTCCTAGAAATTTTATTTAACTTCTAGATACTTTCAATTACTAAACTTCACACTCTTTTTCTTACTTTTCTTATTCACTTTTCTTAGAAATCTTATTTTACTTCTAGATACTTTCAATTACTAAACTTCACACTCTTTTTCTTACTTTTCTTATTCACTTTTCTTAGAAATCTTATTTAACTTCTAGATACTTTCAATTACTAAACTTCACACTCTTTTTCTTACTTTTCTTATTCACTTTTCTTAGAAATCTTATTTTACTTCTAGATACTTTCAATTACTAAACTTCACACTCTTTTGCTTACTTTTCTTATTCACTTTTCTTAGAAATCTTATTTTACTTCTAGATACTTTCAATTACTAAACTTCACACTCTTTTTCTTACTTTTCTTATTCACTTTTCCTAGAAATTTTATTTAACTTCTAGATACTTTCAATTACTAAACTTCACTCTCTTTTTCTTACTTTTCTTATTCACTTTTCTTAGAAATCTTATTTTACTTCTAGATACTTTCAATTACTAAACTTCACACTCTTTTTCTTACTTTTCTTATTCACTTTTCTTAGAAATCTTATTTAACTTCTAGATACTTTCAATTACTAAACTTCACACTCTTTTTCTTACTTTTCTTATTCACTTTTCCTAGAAATTTTATTTAACTTCTAGTATTTGATACAATTGCTAAACTTCACACTCTTTTTCTTACTTTTCTTATTCACTTTTCATAGAAATCTTATTTAACTTCTAGATACTTTCAATTATGATCTTCACTCTCTTTTTCTTACTTTTCTTATTCACTTTTCTTAGAAATCTTATTTTACTTCTAGATACTTTCAATTACTAAACTTCACACTCTTTTTCTTACTTTTCTTATTCACTTTTCTTAGAAATCTTATTTTACTTCTAGATACTTTCAATTACTAAACTTCACTCTCTTTTTCTTACTTTTCTTATTCACTTTTCTTAGAAATCTTATTTTACTTCTAGATACTTTCAATTACTAAACTTCACACTCTTTTTCTTACTTTTCTTATTCACTTTTCCTAGAAATTTTATTTAACTTCTAGTATTTGATACAATTGCTAAACTTCACACTCTTTTTCTTACTTTTCTTATTCACTTTTCATAGAAATCTTATTTAACTTCTAGATACTTTCAATTACTAAACTTCACACTCTTTTTCTTACTTTTCTTATTCACTTTTCTTAGAAATCTTATTTTACTTCTAGATACTTTCAATTACTAAACTTCACACTCTTTTTCTTACTTTTCTTATTCACTTTTCTTAGAAATCTTATTTTACTTCTAGATACTTTCAATTACTAAACTTCACACTCTTTTTCTTACTTTTCTTATTCACTTTTCTTAGAAATCTTATTTTACTTCTAGATACTTTCAATTGCTAAACTTCACACTCTTTTTCTTACTTTTCTTATTCACTTTTCATAGAAATCTTATTTACTTCTAGATACTTTCAATTACTAAACTTCACACTCTTTTTCTTACTTTTCTTATTCACTTTTCTTAGAAATCTTATTTTACTTCTAGATACTTTCAATTACTAAACTTCACACTCTTTTTCTTACTTTTCTTATTCACTTTTCCTAGAAATTTTATTTAACTTCTAGTATTTGATACAATTGCTAAACTTCACACTCTTTTTCTTACTTTTCTTATTCACTTTTCATAGAAATCTTATTTAACTTCTAGATACTTTCAATTACTAAACTTCACACTCTTTTTCTTACTTTTCTTATTCACTTTTCATAGAAATCTTATTTTACTTCTAGATACTTTCAATTACTAAACTTCACACTCTTTTTCTTACTTTTCTTATTCACTTTTCTTAGAAATCTTATTTTACTTCTAGATACTTTCAATTGCTAAACTTCACACTCTTTTTCTTACTTTTCTTATTCACTTTTCATAGAAATCTTATTTAACTTCTAGATACTTTCAATTACTAAACTTCACACTCTTTTTCTTACTTTTCTTATTCACTTTTCATAGAAATCTTATTTTACTTCTAGATACTTTCAATTACTAAACTTCACACTCTTTTTCTTACTTTTCTTATTCACTTTTCTTAGAAATCTTATTTTACTTCTAGATACTTTCAATTGCTAAACTTCACACTCTTTTTCTTACTTTTCTTATTCACTTTTCATAGAAATCTTATTTAACTTCTAGATACTTTCAATTATGATCTTCACTCTCTTTTTCTTACTTTTCTTATTCACTTTTCTTAGAAATCTTATTTTACTTCTAGATACTTTCAATTACTAAACTTCACACTCTTTTTCTTACTTTTCTTATTCACTTTTCTTAGAAATCTTATTTTACTTCTAGATACTTTCAATTACTAAACTTCACACTCTTCTGCTTACTTTTCTTATTCACTTTTCTTAGAAATCTTATTTAACTTCTAGATACTTTCAATTATGATCTTCACTCTCTTTTTCTTACTTTTCTTATTCACTTTTCTTAGAAATCTTATTTTACTTCTAGATACTTTCAATTACTAAACTTCACACTCTTCTGCTTACTTTTCTTATTCACTTTTCATAGAAATCTTATTTAACTTCTAGATACTTTCAATTATGATCTTCACTCTCTTTTTCTTACTTTTCTTATTCACTTTTCCTAGAAATTTTATTTAACTTCTAGTATTTGATACAATTGCTAAACTTCACACTCTTTTTCTTACTTTTCTTATTCACTTTTCTTAGAAATCTTATTTTACTTCTAGATACTTTCAATTACTAAACTTCACACTCTTTTTCTTACTTTTCTTATTCACTTTTCTTAGAAATCTTATTTAACTTCTAGATACTTTCAATTACTAAACTTCACTCTCTTTTTCTTACTTTTCTTATTCACTTTTCTTAGAAATCTTATTTTACTTCTAGATACTTTCAATTACTAAACTTCACACTCTTTTGCTTACTTTTCTTATTCACTTTTCTTAGAAATCTTATTTTACTTCTAGATACTTTCAATTGCTAAACTTCACACTCTTTTTCTTACTTTTCTTATTCACTTTTCTTAGAAATCTTATTTTACTTCTAGATACTTTCAATTACTAAACTTCACACTCTTTTGCTTACTTTTCTTATTCACTTTTCTTAGAAATCTTATTTTACTTCTAGATACTTTCAATTACTAAACTTCACACTCTTCTGCTTACTTTTCTTATTCACTTTTCTTAGAAATCTTATTTTACTTCTAGATACTTTCAATTATGATCTTCACTCTCTTTTTCTTACTTTTCTTATTCACTTTTCTTAGAAATCTTATTTTACTTCTAGATACTTTCAATTACTAAACTTCACACTCTTTTTCTTACTTTTCTTATTCACTTTTCTTAGAAATCTTATTTTACTTCTAGATACTTTCAATTACTAAACTTCACTCTCTTTTTCTTACTTTTCTTATTCACTTTTCATAGAAATCTTATTTAACTTCTAGATACTTTCAATTATGATCTTCACTCTCTTTTTCTTACTTTTCTTATTCACTTTTCTTAGAAATCTTATTTTACTTCTAGATACTTTCAATTACTAAACTTCACACTCTTTTTCTTACTTTTCTTATTCACTTTTCTTAGAAATCTTATTTTACTTCTAGATACTTTCAATTACTAAACTTCACACTCTTTTTCTTACTTTTCTTATTCACTTTTCATAGAAATCTTATTTTACTTCTAGATACTTTCAATTACTAAACTTCACACTCTTTTTCTTACTTTTCTTATTCACTTTTCTTAGAAATCTTATTTTACTTCTAGATACTTTCAATTGCTAAACTTCACACTCTTTTTCTTACTTTTCTTATTCACTTTTCATAGAAATCTTATTTAACTTCTAGATACTTTCAATCACTAAACTTCACACTCTTTTTCTTACTTTTCTTATTCACTTTTCTTAGAAATCTTATTTTACTTCTAGATACTTTCAATTACTAAACTTCACACTCTTTTGCTTACGTTTCTTATTCACTTTTCTTAGAAATCTTATTTTACTTCTAGATACTTTCAATTACTAAACTTCACACTCTTTTTCTTACTTTTCTTATTCACTTTTCATAGAAATCTTATTTTACTTCTAGTATTTGATACAATTGCTAAACTTCACACTCTTTTTCTTACTTTTCTTATTCACTTTTCATAGAAATCTTATTTAACTTCTAGATACTTTCAATTACTAAACTTCACACTCTTTTTCTTACTTTTCTTATTCACTTTTCTTAGAAATCTTATTTAACTTCTAGATACTTTCAATTACTAAACTTCACACTCTTTTTCTTACTTTTCTTATTCACTTTTCATAGAAATCTTATTTTACTTCTAGATACTTTCAATTACTAAACTTCACACTCTTTTTCTTACTTTTCTTATTCACTTTTCTTAGAAATCTTATTTTACTTCTAGATACTTTCAATTACTAAACTTCACACTCTTTTTCTTACTTTTCTTATTCACTTTTCTTAGAAATCTTATTTTACTTCTAGATACTTTCAATTACTAAACTTCACACTCTTTTTCTTACTTTTCTTATTCACTTTTCTTAGAAATCTTATTTTACTTCTAGATACTTTCAATTACTAAACTTCACTCTCTTTTTCTTACTTTTCTTATTCACTTTTCTTAGAAATCTTATTTTACTTCTAGATACTTTCAATTATGATCTTCACTCTCTTTTTCTTACTTTTCTTATTCACTTTTCTTAAAAATCTTATTTTACTTCTAGATACTTTCAATTACTAAACTTCACACTCTTTTTCTTACTTTTCTTATTCACTTTTCTTAGAAATCTTATTTTACTTCTAGATACTTTCAATTACTAAACTTCACACTCTTTTTCTTACTTTTCTTATTCACTTTTCCTAGAAATTTTATTTAACTTCTAGTATTTGATACAATTGCTAAACTTCACACTCTTTTTCTTACTTTTCTTATTCACTTTTCATAGAAATCTTATTTTACTTCTAGATACTTTCAATTACTAAACTTCACACTCTTTTTCTTACTTTTCTTATTCACTTTTCTTAGAAATCTTATTTTACTTCTAGATACTTTCAATTATGATCTTCACTCTCTTTTTCTTACTTTTCTTATTCACTTTTCTTAGAAATCTTATTTTACTTCTAGATACTTTCAATTACTAAACTTCACACTCTTTTGCTTACGTTTCTTATTCACTTTTCCTAGAAATCTTATTTTACTTCTAGATACTTTCAATTACTAAACTTCACACTCTTTTTCTTACTTTTCTTATTCACTTTTCTTAGAAATCTTATTTTACTTCTAGATACTTTCAATTGCTAAACTTCACACTCTTTTTCTTACTTTTCTTATTCACTTTTCATAGAAATCTTATTTAACTTCTAGATACTTTCAATTATGATCTTCACTCTCTTTTTCTTACTTTTCTTATTCACTTTTCTTAGAAATCTTATTTTACTTCTAGATACTTTCAATTACTAAACTTCACACTCTTTTTCTTACTTTTCTTATTCACTTTTCTTAGAAATCTTATTTTACTTCTAGATACTTTCAATTACTAAACTTCACACTCTTCTGCTTACTTTTCTTATTCACTTTTCTTAGAAATCTTATTTTACTTCTAGATACTTTCAATTACTAAACTTCACACTCTTTTTCTTACTTTTCTTATTCACTTTTCCTAGAAATTTTATTTAACTTCTAGTATTTGATACAATTGCTAAACTTCACACTCTTTTTCTTACTTTTCTTATTCACTTTTCATAGAAATCTTATTTAACTTCTAGATACTTTCAATTACTAAACTTCACACTCTTTTGCTTACTTTTCTTATTCACTTTTCTTAGAAATCTTATTTTACTTCTAGATACTTTCAATTACTAAACTTCACACTCTTTTGCTTACTTTTCTTATTCACTTTTCTTAGAAATCTTATTTTACTTCTAGATACTTTCAATTACTAAACTTCACACTCTTTTTCTTACTTTTCTTATTCACTTTTCTTAGAAATCTTATTTTACTTCTAGATACTTTCAATTACTAAACTTCACACTCTTTTTCTTACTCTTCTTCTTCACTTTTCTTAGAAATCTTATTTAACTTTCAAATATAACTTTACCTTTGCTGAACTTCACACTCTTTTTCTTACTCTTCTTCTTCACTTTTCTTAGAAATCTTATTTAACTTCTAGTATTTGATACTTTCAATTATTAAACTTCACACTCTTTTTCTTACTTTTCTTCTTCACTTTTCTTAGAAATCTTATTTAACTTCTAGTATTTGATACTTTCAATTATTAAACTTCACACTCTTTTTCTTACTTTTCTTCTTCACTTTTCAAAGAAATCTTATTTAACATTCTGTATTTGATACTTTCAATTATTAAACTTCACACTCTTTTTCTTACTTTTCTTCTTCACTTTTCAAAGAAATCTTATTTAAACTTCAAGATAACTTTACCTTACTGAACTTCACACTCTTTTTCTTACTTTTCTTCTTCACTTTTCTTAGAAATCTTATTTAACTTTTAGTATATACTTTCAATTATTAAACTTCACACTCTTTTTCTTACTTTTCTTCTTCACTTTTCAAAGAAATCTTATTTTAACTTCAAGATTTTACTTTACCTTAAACTGATCTTCACATTCTTTTTCTTACTTTTCTTCTTCACTTTTCTTAAAAATCTTATTTAACTTTTAGTATTTGATACTTTCAATTATTAAACTTCACACTCTTTTTCTTACTTTTCTTCTTCACTTTTCAAAGAAATCTTTTTACTTCAAATATAACTTTACCTTAAACTGATCTTCACACTCTTTTTCTTACTTTTCTTATTCACTTTTCAAAGAAATCTTTTTAAACTTCAAATATAACTTTACCTTAAACTGATCTTCACACTCTTTTTCTTACTTTTCTTCTTCACTTTTCTTAGAAATCTTATTTAACTTTTAGTATTTGATACTTTCATTTATAAAACTTAACACTCTTTTTCTTACTTTTCTTCTTCACTTTTCTTAGAAATCTTATTTAACTTTTAGTATTTGATACTTTCAATTATTAAACTTCATACTCTTTTTCTTACTTTTCTTCTTCACTTTTCAAAGAAATCTTTTTAAACTTCAAATATAACTTTACCTCAAACTGATCTTCACACTCTTTTTCTTACTCTTCTTCTTCACTTTTCTTAGAAATCTTATTTAACTTTTAGTATTTGATACTTTCAATTATTAAACTTCACACTCTTTTTCTTACTTTTCTTCTTCACTTTTCAAAGAAATCTTTTTAAACTTCAAATATAACTTTACCTCAAACTGATCTTCACACTCTTTTTCTTACTTTTCTTCTTCACTTTTCTTAGAAATCTTATTTAACTTTTAGTATTTGATACTTTCAATTATTAAACTTCACACTCTTTTTCTTACTTTTCTTCTTCACTTTTCTTAGAAATCTTATTTAACTTTTAGTATTTGATACTTTCAATTATTAAACTTCACACTCTTTTTCTTACTTTTCTTCTTCACTTTTCTTAGAAATCTTATTTAACATTTTGTATTTGATACTTTCAATTATTAAACTTCACACTCTTTTTCTTACTTTTCTTATTCACTTTTCATAGAAATCTTATTTAACTTCTAGATACTTTCAATTACTAAACTTCACACTCTTTTGCTTACTTTTCTTATTCACTTTTCTTAGAAATCTTATTTTACTTCTAGATACTTTCAATTACTAAACTTCACACTCTTTTGCTTACTTTTCTTATTCACTTTTCTTAGAAATCTTATTTTACTTCTAGATACTTTCAATTACTAAACTTCACACTCTTTTTCTTACTTTTCTTATTCACTTTTCTTAGAAATCTTATTTTACTTCTAGATACTTTCAATTACTAAACTTCACACTCTTTTTCTTACTTTTCTTATTCACTTTTCCTAGAAATTTTATTTAACTTCTAGTATTTGATACAATTGCTAAACTTCACACTCTTTTTCTTACTTTTCTTATTCACTTTTCATAGAAATCTTATTTAACTTCTAGATACTTTCAATTACTAAACTTCACACTCTTTTGCTTACTTTTCTTATTCACTTTTCTTAGAAATCTTATTTACTTCTAGATACTTTCAATTACTAAACTTCACACTCTTTTGCTTACTTTTCTTATTCACTTTTCTTAGAAATCTTATTTTACTTCTAGATACTTTCAATTACTAAACTTCACACTCTTTTTCTTACTTTTCTTATTCACTTTTCTTAGAAATCTTATTTACTTCTAGATACTTTCAATTACTAAACTTCACACTCTTTTTCTTACTTTTCTTATTCACTTTTCCTAGAAATTTTATTTAACTTCTAGTATTTGATACAATTGCTAAACTTCACACTCTTTTTCTTACTTTTCTTATTCACTTTTCATAGAAATCTTATTTAACTTCTAGATACTTTCAATTACTAAACTTCACACTCTTTTTCTTACTTTTCTTATTCACTTTTCCTAGAAATTTTATTTAACTTCTAGTATTTGATACAATTGCTAAACTTCACACTCTTTTTCTTACTTTTCTTATTCACTTTTCTTAGAAATCTTATTTTACTTCTAGATACTTTCAATTACTAAACTTCACACTCTTTTTCTTACTTTTCTTATTCACTTTTCTTAGAAATCTTATTTTACTTCTAGATACTTTACCTCAAACTGATCTTCACATTCTTTTTCTTACTTTTCTTCTTCACTTTTCTTAGAAATCTTATTTAACTTTTAGTATTTGATACTTTCAATTATTAAACTTCACACTCTTTTTCTTACTTTTCTTCTTCACTTTTCAAAGAAATCTTTTTAAACTTCAAATATAACTTTACCTCAAACTAATCTTCACACTCTTTTTCTTACTCTTCTTCTTCACTTTTCTTAGAAATCTTATTTAACTTTTAGTATTTGATACTTTCAATTATTAAACTTCACACTCTTTTTCTTACTTTTCTTCTTCACTTTTCTTAGAAATCTTATTTAACATTTTGTATTTGATACTTTCAATTATTAAACTTCACACTCTTTTTCTTACTTTTCTTCTTCACTTTTCTTAGAAATCTTATTTAACTTTTAGTATTTGATACTTTCAATTATTAAACTTCACACTCTTTTTCTTACTTTTCTTCTTCACTTTTCTTAGAAATCGTATTTTCCAAACTTCAAATATAACTTTACCTCAAACTGATCTTCACACTCTTTTTCTTACTTTTCTTCTTCACTTTTCTTAGAAATCTTATTTAACTTTTAGTATTTGATACTTTCAATTATTAAACTTCACACTCTTTTTCTTACTTTTCTTCTTCACTTTTCTTAGAAATCTTATTTAACTTTTAGTATTTGATACTTTCAATTATTAAACTTCACACTCTTTTTCTTACTTTTCTTCTTCACTTTTCTTAGAAATCTTATTTAACATTTTGTATTTGATACTTTCAATTATTAAACTTCACACTCTTTTTCTTACTTTTCTTCTTCACTTTTCAAAGAAATCTTTTCAAACTTAAAATATAACTTTACCTCAAACTTATCTTCACACTCTTTTTCTTACTTTTCTTCTTCACTTTTCTTAGAAATCGTATTTTCCAAACTTCAAATATAACTTTACCTCAAACTGATCTTCACACTCTTTTTCTTACTTTTCTTCTTCACTTTTCTTAGAAATCTTATTTAACTTTTAGTATTTGATACTTTCAATTATTAAACTTCACACTCTTTTTCTTACTTTTCTTCTTCACTTTTCTTAGAAATCTTATTTAACTTTTAGTATTTGATACTTTCAATTATTAAACTTCACACTCTTTTTCTTACTTTTTTTCTTCACTTTTCTTAGAAATCTTATTTAACTTTTAGTATTTGATACTTTCAATTATTAAACTTCACACTCTTTTTCTTACTTTTCTTCTTCACTTTTCTTAGAAATCTTATTTAACATTTTGTATTTGATACTTTCAATTATTAAACTTCACACTCTTTTTCTTACTTTTC
>CAMPDV010006165.1:0-20482 GCA_946699065.1 Loxodes magnus | reverse complement strand
AGTTTTAGTAATTCTAAAAGCTGAAATTCCATCTTCTTTTCTTACTTTACTTCCTCACTTTTCTAAATACTTATAACTAATTTTTATCTCTAAGTTTTAGTAATTCTAAAAGCTGAAATTCCATCTTCTTTTCTCACTTTACTTCCTCACTTTTCTAAATACTTATAACTTCTTTTCATCTCTTAGTTTTAGTAATTCTAAAAGCTGAAATTCTATCTTCTTTTCTTACTTTACTTCCTCACTTTTCTAAATACTTATAACTTCTTTTTATCTCTTAGTTTTAGTAATTCTAAAAGCTGTAATTCTATCTTCTTTTCTTACTTTACTTCCTCACTTTTTTAAATACTCATAACTTCTTTTTATCTCTTAGTTTTAGTAATTCTAAAAGCTGAAAATCTATCTTCTTTTCTTACTTTACTTCCTCACTTTTCTAAATACTCATAACTAATTTTTATCTCTAAGTTTTAGTAATTCTAAAAGCTGAAATTCTATCTTCTTTTCTTACTTTACTTCCTCACTTTTCTAAATACTTATAACTTCTTATCATCTCTTAGTTATAGTAACTCTAAAAGCTGTAATTCTTTCTCATCTCCTTACTTTACTTCCTCACTTTTCTAAATACTCATAACTTCTTTTTATCTCTAAGTTTTAGTAACTCTAAAAGCTGAAATTCCATCTTCTTTTCTCACTTTACTTCCTCACTTTTCTAAATACTTATAACTTCTTTTCATCTCTTAGTTTTAGTAATTCTAAAAGCTGAAATTCTATCTTCTTTTCTTACTTTACTTCCTCACTTTTCTAAATACTCATAACTTCTTTTTATCTCTAAGTTTTAGTAACTCTAAAAGCTGAAAATCTATCTTCTTTTCTTACTTTACTTCCTCACTTTTCTAAATACTTATAACTTCTTTTCATCTCTAAGTTTTAGTAATTCTAAAAGCTGTAATTCTATCTTCTTTTCTTACTTTACTTCCTCACTTTTCTAAATACTCATAACTTCTTTTTATCTCTAAGTTTTAGTAACTCTAAAAACTGTAATTCTATCTTCTTTTCTTACTTTACTTCCTCACTTTTCTAAATACTTATAACTTCTGTTTATCTCTTAGTTTTAGTAATTCTAAAAGCTGAAATTCCATCTTCTTTTCTTACTTGACGTCCTCACTTTTCTAAATACTCATAACTTCTTTTTATCTCTAAGTTTTAGTAACTCTAAAAGCTGTAATTCCATCTTCTTTTCTTACTTTACTTCCTCACTTTTCTAAATACTCATAACTTCTTTTTATCTCTAAGTTTTAGTAACTCTAAAAGCTGAAAATCTATCTTCTTTTCTTACTTTACTTCCTCACTTTTCTAAATACTTATAACTTCTTTTTATCTCTTAGTTTTAGTAATTCTAAAAGCTGAAATTCCATCTTTTTTTCTTACTTTACGTCCTCACTTTTCTAAATACTCATAACTTCTTTTTATCTCTAAGTTTTAGTAACTCTAAAAACTGTAATTCTATCTTCTTTTCTTACTTTACTTCCTCACTTTTCTAAATACTTATAACTTCTTATCATCTCTAAGTTTTAGTAACTCTAAAAGCTGAAAATCTATCTTCTTTTCTTACTTTACTTCCTCACTTTTCTAAATACTCATAACTTCTTTTTATCTCTAAGCTTTAGTAACTCTAAAAACTGTAATTCTATCTTCTTTTCTTACTTTACTTCCTCACTTTTCTAAATAACTTATAACTTCTTTTCATCTCTTAGTTTTAGTAATTCTAAAAGCTGAAATTCTATCTTCTTTTCTTACTTTACTTCCTCACTTTTCTAAATACTTATAACTTCTTTTCATCTCTAAGTTTTAGTAATTCTAAAAGCTGTAATTCTATCTTCTTTTCTTACTTTACTTCCTCACTTTTCTGAATACTTATAACTTCTTATCATCTCTAAGTTTTAGCAACTCGAAAAGCTGAAAATCTATCTTCTTTTCTTACTTTACTTCCTCACTTTTCTAAATACTTATAACTTCTTTTTATCTCTAAGCTTTAGTAACTCTAAAAACTGTAATTCTATCTTCTTTTCTTACTTTACTTCCTCACTTTTCTAAATACTTATAACTTCTTTTCATCTCTTAGTTTTAGTAATTCTAAAATCTGAAATTCTATCTTCTTTTCTTACTTTACTTCCTCACTTTTCTAAATACTTATAACTTCTTATCATCTCTTAGTTATAGTAACTCTAAAAGCTGAAAATCTATCTTCTTTTCTTACTTTACTTCCTCACTTTTCTAAATACTCATAACTTCTTTTTATCTCTAAGTTTTAGTAACTCTAAAAGCTGAAATTCCATCTTCTTTTCTTACTTTACTTCCTCACTTTTCTAAATACTTATAACTTCTTTTTATCTCTAAGTTTTAGTAATTCTAAAAGCTGAAAATCTATCTTCTTTTCTTACTTTACTTCCTCACTTTTCTAAATACTCATAACTTCTTTTTATCTCTAAGTTTTAGTAACTCTAAAAGCTGTAATTCTATCTTCTTTTCTTACTTTACTTCCTCACTTTTCTAAATACTCATAACTTCTTATCATCTCTAAGTTTTAGTAACTCTAAAAGCTGAAATTCTATCTTCTTTTCTTACTTTACTTCCTCACTTTTCTAAATACTCATAACTTCTTTTTATCTCTAAGTTTTAGTAACTCTAAAAACTGTAATTCTATCTTCTTTTCTTACTTTACTTCCTCACTTTTCTAAATACTTATAACTTCTTTTTATCTCTAAGTTTTAGTAACTCTAAAAACTGTAATTCTATCTTCTTTTCTTACTTTACTTCCTCACTTTTCTAAATACTTATAACTTCTTTTCATCTCTTAGTTTTAGTAATTCTAAAAGCTGAAATTCCATCTTTTTTTCTTACTTTACTTCCTCACTTTTCTAAATACTCATAACTTCTTATCATCTCTTAGTTTTAGCAACTCGAAAAGCTGTAATTCTATCTTCTTTTCTTACTTTACTTCCTCACTTTTCTAAATACTTATAACTTCTTTTCATCTCTTAGTTTTAGTAATTCTAAAAGCTGAAATTCTATCTTCTTTTCTTACTTTACTTCCTCACTTTTCTAAATACTTATAACTTCTTTTTATCTCTAAGTTTTAGTAACTCTAAAAACTGTAATTCTATCTTCTTTTCTTACTTTACTTCCTCACTTTTCTAAATACTTATAACTTCTTATCATCTCTAAGTTTTAGTAACTTAAAAACTGTAATTCTATCTTCTTTTCTTACTTTACTTCCTCACTTTTTTAAATACTTATAACTAATTTTTATCTCTAAGTTTTAGTAACCTAAAAGCTGTAATTCTATCTTCTTTCTTACTTTACTTCCTCACTTTTCTAAATACTTATAACTTCTTATCATCTCTTAGTTATAGTAACTCTAAAAGCTGAAAATCTATCTTCTTTTCTTACTTTACTTCCTCACTTTTCTAAATACTCATAACTTCTTTTTATCTCTAAGTTTTAGTAACTCTAAAAGCTGTAATTCTATCTGAATTTCTTACTTTACTTCCTCACTTTTCTAAATACTTATAACTTCTTTTTATCTCTAAGTTTTAGTAACTCTAAAAGCTGAAAATCTATCTTCTTTTCTTACTTTACTTCCTCACTTTTCTAAATACTCATAACTTCTTTTCATCTCTTAGTTTTAGTAATTCTAAAAGCTGAAATTCCATCTTTTTTTCTTACTTTACTTCCTCACTTTTCTAAATACTTATAACTTCTTTTTATCTCTTAGTTTTAGTAACTCTAAAAGCTGAAATTCTATCTTCTTTTCTTACTTTACTTCCTCACTTTTCTAAATACTTATAACTTCTTATCATCTCTAAGTTTTAGTAACTCTAAAAGCTGAAAATCTATCTTCTTTTCTTACTTTACTTCCTCACTTTTCTAAATACTTATAACTTCTTTTCATCTCTTAGTTTTAGTAATTCTAAAAGCTGAAATTCTATCTTCTTTTCTTACTTTACTTCCTCACTTTTCTAAATACTTATAACTTCTTTTTATCTCTAAGTTTTAGTAATTCTAAAAGCTGTAATTCTATCTTCTTTTCTTACTTTACTTCCTCACTTTTCTAAATACTTATAAATTCTTATCATCTCTAAGTTTTAGTAATTCTAAAAACTGTAATTCTATCTTCTTTTCTTACTTTACTTCCTCACTTTTCTAAATACTTATAACTTCTTTTCATCTCTTAGTTTTAGTAATTCTAAAAGCTGAAATTCCATCTTCTTTTCTTACTTTACTTCCTCACTTTTCTAAATACTCATAACTTCTTATCATCTCTTTGTTTTAGCAACTCGAAAAGCTGTAATTCTATCTTCTTTTCTTACTTTACTTCCTCACTTTTCTAAATACTTATAACTTCTTTTCATCTCTTAGTTTTAGTAATTCTAAAAGCTGAAATTCTATCTTCTTTTCTTACTTTACTTCCTCACTTTTTTAAATACTGTTAACTTCTTTTTATCTCTAAGTTTTAGTAATTCTAAAAGCTGTAATTCTATCTTCTTTTCTTACTTTACTTCCTCACTTTTCTAAATACTTATAAATTCTTATCATCTCTAAGTTTTAGTAATTCTAAAAACTGTAATTCTATCTTCTTTTCTTACTTTACTTCCTCACTTTTCTAAATACTTATAACTTCTTTTCATCTCTAAGTTTTAGTAATTCTAAAAGCTGTAATTCTATCTGCTTTTCTTACTTTACTTCCTCACTTTTCTAAATACTTATAACTTCTTATCATCTCTAAGTTTTAGTAATTCTAAAAACTGTAATTCTATCTTCTTTTCTTACTTTACTTCCTCACTTTTCTAAATACTCATAACTTCTTTTTATCTCTTTGTTTTAGCAACTCGAAAAGCTGTAATTCTATCTTCTTTTCTTACTTTACTTCCTCACTTTTCTAAATACTCATAACTTCTTATCATCTCTTAGTTTTAGTAACTCTAAAAACTGTAATTCTATCTTCTTTTCTTACTTTACTTCCTCACTTTTCTAAATACTCATAACTTCTTTTTATCTCTAAGCTTTAGTAACTCTAAAAACTGTAATTCTATCTTCTTTTCTTACTTTACTTCCTCACTTTTCTAAATACTCATAACTTCATTTTATCTCTAAGTTTTAGTAACTCTAAAAACTGTAATTCTATCTTCTTTTCTTACTTTACTTCCTCACTTTTCTAAATACTCATAACTTCTTATCATCTCTTAGTTATAGTAACTCTAAAAGCTGAAAATCTATCTTCTTTTCTTACTTTACTTCCTCACTTTTCTAAATACTCATAACTTCTTTTTATCTCTAAGTTTTAGTAACTCTAAAAGCTGTAATTCTATCTTCTTTTCTTACTTTACTTCCTCACTTTTCTAAATACTTATAACTTCTTTTTATCTCTAAGTTTTAGTAACTCTAAAAGCTGAAATTCTATCTTCTTTTCTTACTTTACTTCCTCACTTTTCTAAATACTTATAAATTCTTATCATCTCTAAGTTTTAGTAATTCTAAAAACTGTAATTCTATCTTCTTTTCTTACTTTACTTCCTCACTTTTCTAAATACTTATAACTTCTTTTTATCTCTAAGTTTTAGTAACTCTAAAAACTGTAATTCTATCTTCTTTTCTTACTTTACTTCCTCACTTTTCAAAATACTTATAACTTCTTTTCATCTCTTAGTTTTAGTAATTCTAAAAACTGTAATTCTATCTTCTTTTCTTACTTTACTTCCTCACTTTTCAAAATACTTATAACTTCTTTTCATCTCTTAGTTTTAGTAATTCTAAAAGCTGAAATTCCATCTTTTTTTCTTACTTTACTTCCTCACTTTTCTAAATACTCATAACTTCTTTTTATCTCTAAGTTTTAGTAACTCTAAAAGCTGAAATTCTATCTTCTTTTCTTACTTTACTTCCTCACTTTTCTAAATACTTATAACTTCTTTTCATCTCTTAGTTTTAGTAATTCTAAAAGCTGAAATTCTATCTTCTTTTCTTACTTTACTTCCTCACTTTTCTAAATACTCATAACTTCTTTTTATCTCTAAGTTTTAGTAACTCTAAAAACTGTAATTCTATCTTCTTTTCTTACTTTACTTCCTCACTTTTCTAAATACTTATAACTTCTTTTTATCTCTAAGTTTTAGTAACTCTAAAAACTGTAATTCTATCTTCTTTTCTTACTTTACTTCCTCACTTTTCAAAATACTTATAACTTCTTTTCATCTCTTAGTTTTAGTAATTCTAAAAGCTGAAATTCCATCTTTTTTTCTTACTTTACTTCCTCACTTTTCTAAATACTCATAACTTCTTATCATCTCTTAGTTTTAGCAACTCGAAAAGCTGTAATTCTATCTTCTTTTCTTACTTTACTTCCTCACTTTTCTAAATACTTATAACTTCTTTTCATCTCTTAGTTTTAGTAATTCTAAAAGCTGAAATTCTATCTTCTTTTCTTACTTTACTTCCTCACTTTTTTAAATACTTATAACTTCTTTTTATCTCTAAGTTTTAGTAATTCTAAAAGCTGAAATTCTATCTTCTTTTCTTACTTTACTTCCTCACTTTTCTAAATACTTATAAATTCTTATCATCTCTAAGTTTTAGTAATTCTAAAAACTGTAATTCTATCTTCTTTTCTTACTTTACTTCCTCACTTTTCTAAATACTTATAACTTCTTTTTATCTCTAAGTTTTAGTAATTCTAAAAGCTGAAAATCTATCTTCTTTTTTTACTTTACTTCCTCACTTTTCTAAATACTCATAACTTCTTTTTATCTCTAAGTTTTAGTAACTCTAAAAGCTGTAATTCTATCTTCTTTTCTTACTTTACTTCCTCACTTTTCTAAATACTTATAACTTCTTTTTATCTCTAAGTTTTAGTAATTCTAAAAGCTGAAAATCTATCTTCTTTTTTTACTTTACTTCCTCACTTTTCTAAATACTCATAACTTCTTTTTATCTCTAAGTTTTAGTAACTCTAAAAGCTGTAATTCTATCTTCTTTTCTTACTTTACTTCCTCACTTTTCTAAATACTCATAACTTCTTTTTATCTCTAAGTTTTAGTAACTCTAAAAACTGTAATTCTATCTTCTTTTCTTACTTTACTTCCTCACTTTTCTAAATACTTATAACTTCTTTTTATCTCTAAGTTTTAGTAACTCGAAAAGCTGTAATTCTATCTTCTTTTCTTACTTTACTTCCTCACTTTTCTAAATACTTATAACTTCTTTTCATCTCTTAGTTTTAGTAATTCTAAAAGCTGAAATTCTATCTTCTTTTCTTACTTTACTTCCTCACTTTTCTAAATACTTATAACTTCTTTTTATCTCTAAGTTTTAGTAACTCTAAAAACTGTAATTCTATCTTCTTTTCTTACTTTACTTCCTCACTTTTCTAAATACTTATAACTTCTTATCATCTCTAAGTTTTAGTAACTCTAAAAACTGTAATTCTATCTTCTTTTCTTACTTTACTTCCTCACTTTTTTAAATACTTATAACTAATTTTTATCTCTAAGTTTTAGTAACCTAAAAGCTGTAATTCTATCTTCTTTCTTACTTTACTTCCTCACTTTTCTAAATACTTATAACTTCTTATCATCTCTTAGTTATAGTAACTCTAAAAGCTGAAAATCTATCTTCTTTTCTTACTTTACTTCCTCACTTTTCTAAATACTCATAACTTCTTTTTATCTCTAAGTTTTAGTAATTCTAAAAGCTGTAATTCCATCTTCTTTTCTTACTTTACTTCCTCACTTTTCTAAATACTCATAACTTCTTTTTATCTCTAAGTTTTAGTAATTCTAAAAGCTGAAATTCTATCTTCTTTTCTTACTTTACGTCCTCACTTTTCTAAATACTTATAACTTCTTTTTATCTCTAAGTTTTAGTAACTCTAAAAGCTGAAATTCTATCTTCTTTTCTTACTTTACTTCCTCACTTTTCTAAATACTCATAACTTCTTTTTATCTCTTAGTTTTAGTAATTCTAAAAGCTGAAATTCCATCTTCTTTTCTTACTTTACTTCCTCACTTTTCTAAATACTCATAACTTCTTTTTATCTCTAAGTTTTAGTAATTCTAAAAGCTGTAATTCCATCTTCTTTTCTTACTTTACTTCCTCACTTTTCTAAATACTCATAACTTCTTTTTATCTCTAAGTTTTAGTAACTCTAAAAGCTGAAAATCTATCTTCTTTTCTTACTTTACTTCCTCACTTTTCTAAATACTTATAACTTCTTATCATCTTTTAGTTTTAGCAACTCGAAAAGCTGTAATTCTATCTTCTTTTCTTACTTTACTTCCTCACTTTTCTAAATACTTATAACTTCTTTTCATCTCTTAGTTTTAGTAATTCTAAAAGCTGAAATTCCATCTTCTTTTCTTACTTTACTTCCTCACTTTTCTAAATACTCATAACTTCTTTTCATCTCTTAGTTTTAGTAATTCTAAAAGCTGAAATTCTATCTTCTTTTCTTACTTTACTTCCTCACTTTTCTAAATACTTATAAATTCTTATCATCTCTAAGTTTTAGTAATTCTAAAAACTGTAATTCTATCTTCTTTTCTTACTTTACTTCCTCACTTTTCTAAATACTTATAACTTCTTATCATCTCTAAGTTTTAGTAACTCTAAAAACTGTAATTCTATCTTCTTTTCTTACTTGACGTCCTCACTTTTCTAAATACTTATAACTTCTTATCATCTCTAAGTTTTAGTAACTCTAAAAACTGTAATTCTATCTTCTTTTCTTACTTTACTTCCTCACTTTTCTAAATACTTATAACTTCTTATCATCTCTTAGTTTTAGTAACTCTAAAAACTGTAATTCTATCTTCTTTTCTTACTTTACTTCCTCACTTTTCTAAATACTTATAACTTCTTTTTATCTCTAAGTTTTAGTAATTCTAAAAGCTGTAATTCTATCTTCTTTTCTTACTTTACTTCCTCACTTTTCTAAATACTCATAACTTCTTTTTATCTCTAAGTTTTAGTAATTCTAAAAGCTGAAATTCCATCTTCTTTTCTTACTTGACGTCCTCTCTTTTCTAAATACTTATAACTTCTTATCATCTCTAAGTTTTAGTAACTCTAAAAGCTGTAATTCTATCTTCTTTTCTTACTTTACTTCCTCACTTTTCTAAATACTTATAACTTCTTTTTATCTCTTAGTTTTAGTAACTCTAAAAGCTGAAATTCTATCTTCTTTTCTTACTTTACGTCCTCACTTTTCTAAATACTTATAACTTCTTTTTATCTCTAAGTTTTAGTAACTCTAAAAGCTGAAATTCTATCTTCTTTTCTTACTTTACTTCCTCACTTTTCTAAATACTTATAACTTCTTTTTATCTCTTAGTTTTAGTAATTCTAAAAGCTGAAATTCTTTCTTCTTTTCTTACTTAACTTCCTCACTTTTCTAAATACTCATAACTTCTTTTTATCTCTTAGTTTTAGTAACTCGAAAAGCTGTAATTCTATCTTCTTTTCTTACTTTACTTTTGTGATATCTAAGATCATTTTTTTTTAGCAACACTTCAGTTTTTTTTTCTTTATTTTTCTAAATTTCACTATGAATATAATGATATTATAATACTATTTTTTATATTAACTTTCCTTTTTCAATTAAAAGTAAGTTTTAATTCTTGTTTTGCTTTTTTTCATTTTGCAAAAAATTATATATTTTACTTATTCTATAATATATTTTTAAGCTGAATACGTTTTTGACTTCATCTTCTTCTCATTTTACGATCCCAACACTGGCTTCATGGGTTATCGCGTATAGTCTGTTGCTTTCGAAAAGCAGCTTCCAGTAGCTCCATCGTTATTTGCTGTCAGTCTTCGACACCCTACCAGGAGTGGATAATCAAGAGGAAGGCTTTCACTTGCAAAGGTTGATTTTGGCCAGGGACTTTCTCACTTCATCAAAGGATCTTGTTCCTATCCATAAAACCAGAAAGTATGATTATGAAGGTCAATCTCAGCTCCCAATTTTTAGATATCATTTCTTACTTTTTTTAGCAAATTTTTTATTTTATTTATTTTATTTTTATTTTTGAAATATTTCTTCTTAGTAGATTTTTTTTATTTGTATTTCAAGATCTTTTTCTACTTTTATTGACTCTAAAAATCAAAAAAATTAACACAACCCAAAATCAGAACATTTCGAAACCAAATTCAAAAATAATATCCTTTTTCTTTTTTTATTCCATTTTTTCTCAAAACCCTTTTATATTTTTAAACTTTTTTTGGAAAATTTGTTCCTTTCTGACCTTTATCTATCCCGATTTCCCCCAGTTTGTTCCGTCCGAAAAAAGTCTTGCAGTGTAAAAAGCTGAGCAAAAAAACAAAATTAAATTTTCCACGATTTAATGCTATAAATACTCTTATTCGTTTTTCATTTAGCTCTAAAAATCAAAAAAAATACCAAAACCCAATTCTTAAAATTTTTATCATGCAACAAAATCTAAAATTTTCATAACCAAAATCAAAAAAATTAAAAACCAAAATCAAAAAATTAAAAACTAAAATCAAAAATTTCAAAACCAAAATCAAAAAATTCAAAACCAAAATCAAAAAAATTTCAAAACCAAAATCAAAAAAATTTCAAAACCAAAATCAAAAAATTCAAAACCAAAATCAAAAAATTTCAAAACCAAAATCAAAAAATTTCAAAACCAATATCAAAAAATTAAAAACCAAAATCAAAAAATTCAAAACCAAAATCAAAAAATTAAAAACCAAAATCAAAAAAATTCAAAACCAAAATCAAAAAAATTCAAAACCAAAATCAAAAAAATTAAAAACCAAAATCAAAAAATTAAAAACCAAAATCAAAAAATTAAAAACCAAAATCAAAAAATTCAAAACCAAAATCAAAAAAATTAAAAACCAAAATCAAAAAAATTAAAAACCAAAATCAAAAAATTCAAAACCAAAATCAAAAAATTCAAAACCAAAATCAATAACCTTTTATGCTTTTAAAATTGTTCTTGAAAAAATTTATTCCTTTCTGACCTCCTACTTATCCCGAATTCCCCCAACTTGTTCCGTCCCAACTCACCCCTATAGTGTAAAACGCTGAGCAAAAAAAGGCTTTGACGTTTTTCACGATTTCAGGGCTTCTATCTCATGCAAATTTAATCTGCTGCACATTAAATGCAGTATTCTACATTTTTCCTATCGGAAAATTACTTTGTGCAACTTAAAAATTATAACGAACGTAATTAAATTTTATAACAAATTAAAAAAATAAACTTCGCGCTTACACGTAACTCAAAAAAATTCTAAGACTATGATATAAAATTAAAAAAATTTTAGCTCTAACACATAACTCAAAAATTTTCCTAACACTAGAAAAATTTAAAAAATTTTTAGCTAAGTACATACTTCAAAAATTTTCTGACACTAGAAAATTAAAATTATTTAGCTGAGTATATACCTCAAAAATTTTTCCTGACGAAGGAAAAATTTAAAAATAACTCTAGCGCATACCTAAAAAAAATTCTAACACTAGAAAAATTTAAATCTTTTTAACTGAGTACATAATTCAAAAAAAATTAAAACCCTTGGAAATTTGAAAATTTTTTATCTTTGAAACATACTCCAAAAAATTTTACTAAGACTAGAAAATTTAAATCTTTTTAACTGAGTACATAATTCAAAAAAAATTAAAACCCTTGGAAATTTGAAAATTTCTTTTACACTTTATTTTAAATTTAAATTAAAATAAAATATTAATAAAAATAACTAAATTAAATAAAAAGACTTAGAAAAAATACGAAATCTTAGACAATTTTTTTAATTTACTTATAATAATAAATATAATAAGAAAATGAAAATAATTTATTAGAATAAAGACTTAGAAAATTTTAAATTCTTAAATGTAAATAATAAATAGTTTAAATAGTTTAAAATCATATAGCTCACTTGATATATCTCTACTTGTCCTCCACACTCATTGTTATGTTAGTCATAGTGCAATTCTAAAATCGCAATCCATAGTCTCCATATACCTTGTTCCAGTCAGTCCACTAAATGTGGTAAATTTAAACTTACTTATTATTAGTTATTAGTATCTACTCCATTCAATAACCTTCCTATATTCCATCTTCTAATGACGTAATCTTTCGTTGAACTTCCATAGTTTCAATGACCTGTACTCGATACCAACCAATTGTTGTCCCTAGATAATGATAAACTTCCTGCATAGTCGGAGTTATTTAAGACACATACACATTATCCATTGTTGATATTTCATATTCTTATGGTCTTGTCATATGATCCTGATAAGATATATTTGTTGTTGCTTGAGAATATTACCGAGAAGACATGAGATGTGTGTCCCGAAAATACCTTTATACATTATTATGTCTTAGAGTTCCATAGTCTCACCGTATAATCATAACTTCCCGATACGATGAACTCTGAATCACTGGATATAGCCACAGCATATACATAATCTTTGTGACCACTCATGGTCTTACAGGTACCTGTCTTGACGTCCCATAGTCTCACCGTCTAATCTCCACTTCCCGATACGATGAACTCTGAATCACTGGATATAGCCACAGCTTATACCTAATTTGTGTGACCACTCATGGTCTTACAGGTACCTGTCTTGACGTCCCATAGTCTCACCGTATAATCATAACTTCCCGATACGATGAACTCTGAATCACTGGATATAGCCACAGCAGATACATAACTAGTGTGACCACTCATGGTCTTACAGGTACCTGTCTTGACGTCCCATAGTCTCACCGTCTAATCATCACTTCCCGATACGATGAACTCTGAATCAGTGGATATAGCCACAGCAAATACATAACTAGTGTGACACCTCATGGTCTTACAGGTACCTGTCTTGACGTCCCATAGTCTCACCGTCTAATCTCCACTTCCCGATACGATGAACTCATTGTTTGGTGAGATGGCAACTGAAGTGACATAGGAAGAGTGTCCAGTGTATATATGAGGGTATTCAGAAGAGATTGCCGTTAGATTGGAATTTGAGAGGTCACAGTTGATGAATTTTGCGTTGCGGAGGTTAGCTTATGTTAAATTAGAATTAGCGAAGTTACAATTTGAGAAGGTGGTGTCCGAAAGATTAGCATTAAATAGGTCGATGTTTGAGAAATTCTAATTGGTGAACGCGAAGTTCAAGTAGTTTAACATTGTTAGCGAGTTTGATGTTAATTATGCCACTCCCTATTGAGATTTACAAAGTTGCATAATCTAAATTAACTTGTTTGAAATTTTTTAGTCAGTTACTTATGTTAATTTTAACAATATTTGACCTTAATCAATTAATCCTGGTTTGTTTAACGGATTGTATTTCAACGTTGCTATATTGAAATTCTCATCTTTTATCTGGTTTAAGAATTTATTTAAATTGTCAAATGTTAGATTTGAGAAATCAGATATTACGTACTTGAGTAAGTTTTATTGTTCATTACATACTTAAATTACTTGGCTTTCATTCTTAAAATCATTTTTAAGATTCACTACTCTTTACTCTATAGCTTAGACTAACTCTCTTGCTTCGATTAATTATTTTTCCTTCTATGATAGATCTAACTTAACTAAAACATCTTTAACATGTACTTATTAGTTTCGTTATTATTAATCTATTACTTAATCTTAATTTTGGTACTGAATATTTTAAGATTCTTAAATAAGTTTTTGTTCCTTCATTTAAACGTTTGCCTAACCTCTTTAGTTATTTACATGCTTTGCTGCTTGACTAAGACCCCTTATTACTTTGAATTGCTTGAAAAACTTTTCTATTAACTACTCTGCCTTCTTCAACGTTAAGTATTTTCCGTTGGCATTCTCTTTTAAATAGCTGAACATATTGAACTGACATACTTAGATATTATTTCTTAAAGTTTAAATGTCCATTTGCTATCTCTAATCTCTCTTAAACTAAGCTATTTCTCGCAATATTTACTGGAATTAATCTTGAGCTTGATCATTTTGCCTTTAATTTCCTTATTACTATTCCATTCTTTACGCTTAGAATTATTAAACTTCATTTGAGTCTTTAAGCTAAGATAAACGCTATATTAAATTCTCTAATTTACTGTTGTTAAGAGAAAACGAGTCTATTAAAGATTTAAATATTGACTGAACTGATAACGACTGGATATGCTTCATAAACTATGAACTTTCCGAAATAATTTCTCTCACCATAAGTTAGTAATTCTATTTCTAAGAGTATTGATCCTGTAACCATTTGAACTACTCATTGATTTTCACTTAATCAATTAATTCATTTTACTGAATTGGCATATTTTATGGATCTGGTACTTAAACTACATGTCCTTGTAACTATTCAGGATTTATGTTAAAAACTTAGTTATGTAAGAAACATTTAATTTCTCTTGCAAGTCGAAAAACTGCTTTGAGACACTTCAAACATGAAATACAACCACATGGTAATTGTTTAGACACTCGCTTGTCTTAATCAAATTACTCTTCACAGTTTGGACATTGATTGTTATCCATTTGTAAATATTAAAAAACAATTTAGTATATAGAAACTAATTATATTGAAATAAAAATTGATAAAATATTTTTATTATTTAAAAAAAAGATTTAAAATTTAAAAATTTAAAAAAGTTTAAAAAAATGTTAAAATATAATTAAAAAACTATTATGTTACACAAAATATTTTAGTACTATGAATTAAAAAAATTAAAAATAATTATATGAATATAAAAAATCTTTTAATATAAACAAATAAAGATATCATTTTAGAAATAAAATAAAAATCTCTAAAAATATTATAATTAAGAAAAATAAATGATATTATAAAAAAACTTAAAAATGCAAAACATAATTAGAATAAAATAATAAATTAATTACAAAGAGATTAAAAAAAGAAAATAAAAATTATTATAAAGTGCGAAGCACTTCTTTTACGCGCAGCACTTTTATAATTAATATTTCATATTAAGAAATATGCTTACGTGCTTCTTGTTATAATTTTATTATCATAATGAGATACGTCACCTTCAATAAATCGGAAATATTTTTATTAAAGATGAATCTCGACTCTTAACATAAATGCACTTGTCTTTTTGAAAAACTATTTGAATAAGAATAGTTATTAAGTCGTCAGTAGGTACGTAAGTAAAATGTTTGTACATCTTGTAATAATTCTCAATAAAGTTAGGATTATCTCTTCCTTACTTCTTCACTCTTTCCTGTGGTGGCATTTATTGTGAAATATTACTTGCTATGTAGTATACATATCACTAAATTTTCAACGGTTCTCCTGCCAACTGCAGATATCTATTTTTTAATAAAAAGATGATTATGAAAATTTAACAAATTATAACTATCAACAAAAACATATAATAAATCAATTTTTCTAAGAAAAAAAATTGAACATAAATTTGCTGTAAACTATTTAAACAAAATAAATATATAAAACAAAAAATGTTGGATAAAATCAAAAACATCTTTTATAAAACTCATAAAATATAATAGTAAATATGAAAAAAAAATTTACAACTACGTCATCTTTTAAAAAAATAATATTCTTATTAAACTTAACAATAACTTCCCAATTAACCAGAAAAAAAACATGAAATGCTTCTTAAATATTCGAAACTTTAATATCAGAAGATAAGCTTAAAATATAAAAAATAACCAAATGTGACGAGAAGTCAAAGTAATTACAACTGAAAAAAAAAGAATAAATATGAACAGATAGTTTAATTCATGTTTAATTTGCATTAATAATTTAAAGACTAATAATTTACCAAATAAAATAAAATCGAATTATTAATATTAAAATTTAAATAGGGTGGAGAGCCCTTTCCTTCGGATGCTGCTTGGAGGCCCAGCAAGGAAACAAAAAAATGAGGACGGACGGAGGATAAATCGGAGGAAGAGAAGCCAATGACAAGAAAAAGAAGGTGTGACAAGCTGGAGAACTCTGAATACCAGGAAGAAACTTTCTTCATTATAGGTCGGGGAAATGTAACCGTAATTGCATATTGCATCCTATGCTTTGGAAGGAAAAATTACAGGGACTGCAGAAAGGGAAAACAGGGACAGAGAGATATTAAAAAAATTTTCGACATTAAATAAAATTAATTTAAAGAGCTGCGCATCAACGAGAATGCTACGTGCTCTACAATCCAAATTAATTATTTTTTTATTTAAATAAATAACAATAAAACTTTACTACCATTAAAGAAATTAAATACTTTTTTGAAGCACTTCATAAGATCAAACTAACAAAACTTAAAGCATGCAAACAAATCAAAAATTAATATAAGAACACAAAAAAAATAGAAAATAAGCAAAAATTATAAACTCAAATGTCTATAAAAGATTGAAAACTGAAACAATGATGATTAAAAAATAAATTATCAAAAATCTTAAAAGAAAAAGAAGTAAACTAAATTAAAAATAAATCTGTTTTAGAGGATAAAGGCATATAAATTTACAACATAAGAAAGTTATAAATGAAACGAAAAAAAAATACTAGAAGTATAAAAGTAATCTATAAAGAACCGAGTGTAGATATGAACAACCGATTAAGTTCTAAAAATCAAAAAAATCAAAAATTCAAAAAAATAAAAAAAAAACTATAAATGCTGAAAAAAGAGTTTATGAATGAATGAATTAACCAATCAATTAATTTACGTGGTTTCACCATTGATAGTTGAACCATAAATTAAGAGAAAATCAAAAGTAAGAGTATTCTTGGAAATTATCTTATCAGATTAGAATCTGCTCAGTTTCTTCAAATTATTCTAATTCTTCTTCCAATAGATTCATTATATCCTAATCTGAATAATTAGAGTCAATCTCCATTATTAGGTCTTTTTAAAACAGTAGAATTTTATTCTCTATCCATTACTTTTCCAACTCTTTCATTTTTCTTTAGATAGTTAAGCTATCTGTTAGTCTTTTCTGAGGGCATCGCAAGTTCCTTTCTACATTTTCTTAGAATTGTTATAAAGTTGCTAAATAATATTTTTATTTTTGTCCTCTTGATAAATGATTATAAATTCAAATATGCTCGATGGATCCTGTTCTGTAGTTTTTCTTATTTTTTTCTAATAAGGAAGAATTTTTTAAATATAACCCCATTTTCTTTTCTCTTATATAGCTTTCAGAAAATTTTTAATGTGATAATCTATTTCTTTGTTTTTGATTACTTGTAGAGTTCGTATCAGATTTTCGAATTTGTAATTTCCTCATACTATTTCTTCAAGTCTGAGGTTTAAGAAGGCTTATTTTTATTAGTTATTACTTATATTTATGTTCTCGATATTTTCTATTAACTATTTTCTTTCTTCTTTGTATTATCTGCAATCTTCTATTATATGGCCCTCATCTTCCTTTCTATAATTGCAGAATTAGCATGCTTCAATCTCTATTAGATTTCTTTCTTTCATTGCTTATGCTGCTCCATTACATTTGGCCCGTAGCCTAAATAAGTATCATATTTCCTGTTTTCTGTGTTTGTTGAATCTTAGATAGTTTGGTATTACTTGTATGAATTGTTCAATTAATTCACTCTAATTTTTTGCAGGTGATCATATTCTACATTCGTGTAATGGAATTTACATCATTGTGGAACTTTATCGCTTTTTATCATTAATTTTCCATCTATTCCTTTTCATTTTTCTTGTATTATTATGTCGTCATTGAGCTGTAGTGCCTCCATTACCTTCCTTGAGTTATGTTTCAAATATATAGTTATTCCTCTTTGTTAATTGACATATTCATCCATCCAATGTTGATTCTTAGTTTAGGAGCAATTTTCTTCTGAACATTATCATACGTTATCACATGTAATTTTGTAGTTTAAAGAAAATCAGTTCATTCTCTAGGATTTCGTTTTATGCTCAAAAAGGTCCATCTACTACAGCTCTTAATGATATAAGCTGCATGATTTCCAATTTATTAATTAATTAATTGAAATATAATATAATATTTTCAATATTTAAGAACAGTGAGACATAGTTGCAATAGATATAGTTTAGACTTTAAATATTACAAATATGTTGAAAGATAAAAGTTTGTAAATTTCAATCAGTTTTCTTCTTTTTTCTTTCACTATCATATATTTTTATTTATTTTCTTGATTAAATTTTTCTTTTTTTCCCTCTAGAAACTCTTCTAACAAATCATCTTGTAGTATAAACATTTCAAGACGCTTTTTGAGTAATTTTAAATTAAAATTTCTGATTAATTTGTCTATTTTAGAAATTTGATTATTTGAAAGATGTTTGCTTATATATTTTTAGTCATAAAGAATTAGTTTCTTTTTGTCTTTTTCTTTAAGAGCTTTATGAATTTCGAATTCCTCAATAGTATCTGCATTTTATTAGCAATAAAAAATAAGATCTGTTTCATCAAAATCTTAGCCACATAAGCAAATAATGCTATATCTAACGTTAATGTAACGATTACTGAGGTCTTATTGAAAATTATAAGAAAAATTTCTTAGTTTATAGATGGAAATAGTCTCTCTAATATAGTGTTTATTATATTTGGTGTAAGTAATTTCAGGAAATACACTTAAATTATTTTCTATTTAGTCTATAATTCTTTTTGCTGTTGGTATAAGTGTATTCCTAGAGAGACATTCCATTAAGAATTTATGTTTTATTTTTTATTCTGTGAGCTTATAAAAATCCATCTTACTCTAAACATGTGACATGTCAAAATTATACAAATCGATACATTTCTTTATATGTTTCTAATATGATAAATTAAATTTAGTGTTTTTTTCTAGAAAAAAGCAGTGTCTGAGTTAGGATTTTCTTTGCTGTATTATATCAATTTTTAATAAAAGTGCATTAACTTTTGGGTTACCTTATGTGTAAAAGGAAGCCAGTTTAGGTCAATAAAGCATGAATCATTGAATGTTAATTCTTAAGATCTAAACGCCTGTCTTGAAATAAGCCTTTACGATTTTGCTATCTTGCTTTTTATTCCTTTAATTCCAGAAATAGTACCTCACGGAGTAATATCACTTCCATATTAAACTTTAGGCAAAATAAAAGTTCTATAAAGAATTTTGAAGCTGAGAGGTGATACTAAAACATATTTAGAAAGTATTACAGTAACTTTTTAAATAGCTACTCTGTGTTTGGTAGCTACTTCTGTACAATGTAATTTGTAATTTTATTTTATTCCTAACTAATATCCTAAATAGTTAATTTCATCTTTTTAAGCAATTGGAATCCCATTGAGCTTTATAGTAATAGAAGGTTAGCTTTCTTTTCATTTATTTTTTTCAAGAATTCTATTACTTCACATTTATCTACATTAATTGTAAGTTTTACTAAATCAAAAACTGTAGATGTAGCTTGTAATAATTTTTAGGTATTTTTCTAGGAAGAAGACAATTGGATTAAGTCGTCAGCGAAGGCTCGTACTACGAAAGTTTTAGATAATATTTGAAATCCTAATTTCTTCTGATTATCTTCTAAATATCTTATAACAATATCATGGTATAAAATTGCAAGTACATGTGCATGTCTACTTCCTTATAATACTCCATTATTATATTTAATTGTTCTTGTAAGATATCCATCAATTATAAACTTAGCATCAACATTATCGTAAAAAGATTCTAGTGCCATATTAGGTCGAAGGTAACCTAAGTCTTCTAAGATGATCAAAAAGTAATTTCCTAGATATGCTATCAAACATTTTTTCTATATCTATTAAAGTAGCAATTAATTACTTTTTATGAGATCATCTAAGATGCAAGTCTATAATTTACTAAATAGTTCAAATTTTCTAAGTAGTGGAGCGTTTACGAATAAATCCAAATTAGGCTGGATGTAAAGTGTTTCGTTCATAAATATAAAGTTAAAATCTTTATGTTAGTGCTTTATCATAAATTTTAAGTAGATAGTTCAATAAAGCGATACGTCGTCAATTACATCAATTATTTTTGTTTCCCTTTTTGAAAATCGGAAGAATGTTTATTTTTTCATTGTATTAGGTATTTTAAATGTTCTAAGCATGTTATTAATGAAACTTGTAATAATTTAATGCAAATCTTAACCTCCATATTTAATAAGCTCAGCTTTAGGCCTCATTACCTGTAGCTTTATTATTTGCAAGCTAAGATATAATTTTTTTAATTTCAAATCATGTAAAAAGAAGCATGTTTTATAAATGACTTAATTCCTAATTTAAGATAAAAAATTTATTTCTAAATATTCTATCTATTTTTCTATTTGAGAAGTAAAAATCTATCTTACTTATTTTCGAATGTTTATCAAAAACGTTAGTTTCCCAATTTTCAATAAATTGCTGTTTTTATTTAAAGTTAAAATTCATCTAATTAAGAATTTTTGGGTTTATTAGATTCTTTAACTTGTTTAAGCATTATTTAAGCATTTTTGTTAAGATCTTTATTTTTTTCCTTAGCTTTTTATTTATTTCATTTCCAAAATTCGTGAAAATAATG
>CAMPDV010006164.1:0-22924 GCA_946699065.1 Loxodes magnus | reverse complement strand
TAGAAATAAACTTTCAGTTTAGAAAGTAGAAAGAGATTCAACTAGTTAACTGCAAATTAACAGTTATTTATCTTTAGAAACAAAAGAATGGAGATTCTACAGATATTTAGAAAGAATAAAAACCTGATTACACCTATAAGTAAAAAATATATTAAAATGTTGATTCTGCAAGAGGAAAGGACACCTAGCAAAGAAGTTTTTACTATTTAGAATAAGTAAAGAATAGATAAAAACTTTGTAGAAAACTGAATTATCTGCATTGCATTTGAGTAGGCTAAATCTATAAAAGGGGATTTTATAAAGGAATGCAACTTCATGAATCAATAACGGAAGCAAATTATTGATTAATGAAGGAAATACTATAAGAAGCTAAAGGGTATATAGAATTAAGAGGGAGAAAATAAATTATCTTCAGAACAAGATGAAAAATGAGCTGAAGAACTAGAAATCTATGAAAAACTTCGAAGGAAATAGCAAAAATTTTATAGAAGCACATGCAATTGAACTTAAAGTAATTAACCTAATAATAATAAATACACTATAATTAATAATAATAATAATAATTATTTTTTATTTTGTGAAGATATGAATAGTAAATAACTATATGAGGATATTTATATGCCTAACATTTCAAATATTTCAATTATAAGTAGATAATAAAATATCATTTAGATATAAATACATAATAGGGAATGAAATAAACTAAAGTTAAGCTTTAAGAAAAATGCTTTATTGAGGTTAATTTCCATGAAGCATCCTTTTATTTTTTACTCTATTTAGTTAATAATGTTAAAAAAATTATAATATTTGATAATCTACTGTAGTTTGGTGGGTTTGAAAAGTAAATTTATGCCTTTTTTCTTTTATTAATAATATAAAAAACATTTTTTAAAGAGGCTAACTGCATATGGCTCTCAATTATTAAAAATAAAAAGTTTTTTTGGTTTATAAATTCCTAATATTAAATATGAAATAGCTTAATCTTACTAATTAATTAAAGTAGAAGATTATTTAAAATTTATTTATTTAGTTTACTTTTAATAAAGGAAATAATATAAAGAATAACAAGGCTCTATGGTGTAAGGGTAGCACGTGGGCCTACGGAGCCCAAAATTGGGGTTCAAATCCCTGTAGAGTCGCTTTTATCTAAAATTTTTAGTTCTTTTTAATAAATATAGTTATAGTAAAAAATGCCGAAACCCGGGATTGAACCGGGGACCTTTAGATCTTCAGTCTAACGCTCTCCCTACTGAGCTATTTCGGCCTTAAATAATTATTAATCGTTTGCATTTTAATAAATAGATTAAACTTATAATTTTGATAGCAACATAACAGATAAAAAGATTAGGACAGTTAATTCTAATTCTTTTAATCTTTTAAAAAAAAAAAAATAAGAAGAAAATATGCTTCTTTACTATATAAATAGATAAAAATACTTAGAGTATCTTGCTTTATAAAAGAACTAAAGAAATTTTATTTTCACATAATGTATTATCTTTGTTAGCTCATTTAGAATATAGACTTTTCACAAATTTTAAAGTTTTATTATATTAAATTATTACAAAATAATTGGAAAAATGAAATAAGCTTATTATTTAATCTACAATCCAATTTTAAATCCTATTATTTAAAAAATTAGCTAATAAAACTTCGTTTAATCTTTTTTCATCTTATAAAGTAAAATAGTCTGTTAAATATAATTAACATCAATATTTTCTAAACATATCAAATTTTGTTATTATTTATTCATGACATACAAATCTAAATTTTATAACTTACTTATTCATTAGAAAAGCATGAATAAATAAATTAATTAATTAACTTGACGTTACCATTATTAAGTTGCCGTGAATTAACTTTTTAATGTTAATTTAAATTTTCTCATTTTCTACATTTTCTTTATATAATCATCAAATGAATCAAATCAACTTCTCCAAATGGAGAATCTTCTTATTCTAAATTTATTCTCGAATTTTATTGTGATATGCCTGTCTTCTAAAATAAATTCCAAGAAAGAATTAAAATTTGAAAAAAATAAGCGACCCGTAAGTGCAAACCTTCGTACCCCAGGCAAATTCTAGGCATGAGTCAGAAAATATCTAAAAATATGACTGAGACAAATTAAAATTTTTATAGAAGAAATTAATTTGCCCTTGACATAGCCAAAGATCTGGATTTTCTCTATTCCCTTCTAACTTTAGCATTTGGAAAGTTTTAAGATTTGAAACAAAAGAGATAATCAATTTTTATTTTTAAAATAGAGAAAAGAAGAAAATATAAACGAAGAGAACAGATAAACCTAGAAACATTTCTAGAATATTATTTACAATGAAATTGGTTTATTTTTTAATCGTGGAAATCCAATAAATGGCGGTAACTTTAATTTAATTATTATTTTTATTCAAAAATAAAGTTTGTTTTTAATAATTTGAGAATTGAATAAGTTTCCTTGCCAATGGGATTATTTTATTTAATAAATATTAAATTTAAGTTAATAATTTAGTAAAATTCTTCAATTTATTTTATCTTGCCTTTTTATCTCCTTCTCTAATAGATTGCTGAATGACAATAATTATGGATTTATTTTACCTGGCTATTGACACAGATTATCAAACTTTGTGATTCTTCCACAATCTTTTTCCATTCAATCTACGCTATTATTTTTAACATAGCATCGACAACCTATTGCATGGTAATGATTTCCGTGTTCTAATGTAGGTTACATTTATTACTTACTCTTAATTTGACCTCACAACAAAAAGCCCAGCTTCTTTTAAATCCAGAACATGTAATATATAAATATTTTGAATCTTTTGTAGTATATTATCCACAGTAGGGACATTTTCTAATATCCATTCCTACTTGTCTTACAACTTCTCTTGCCTATTTTTAAATGTCACTTACCTTAATAACATTTATTTCTTAGCAATTTCCAGAATGTGGCCATTGGAGACACGTTGAACAAATTTTTTACTAACATCTGTCAAAACTAATAACAGTTGTTATCGCAGGTAGTTTAAATTTACCTTAGCATCCCATTTAAAAGCAACATCTATATAAAAGAATACATTAATCCATTTTTTTATTTGATCTTAGGTTTATTAACTTTTTTCAATATTTTTTTACTAATTAAATCTTTAAAAATGTTGTGATCTCTAACTCCGATTCCTATCTCTAAAGGATCAGAACATTAAGCACACACAATATTTTCACTTTTAAACTTTCCTTAAATTATTTATGTTTCTATTCATTTTTTTAAGCAAAATGTCAAAATTGATGATTGCAACCTAATATTTTTATATAAGATGCAGAATAATATCTTTAGCATGATTAGCAAATAATATGATTCTCTTCAAAATTAGTCTAAATATTTTCATTATTTTATTATTCAAATTTTTGTAAATTTGACTAAATATTTTATGTTTATTATTATTTTCATTCTAAGTTCTATTATTGCTCTATATCAGTATTTACTTACTATATTTAGTCATTTTTTCACTAACCTTCATAAATTTCTCCATTTTATAACTTTAGCACTCCATATCCTTGCTTTTTTCCATCAATTCATTCACCTTCAAAAATTTCTCTTATTGATTAATAATAAATTCCTTTTCCATGGCATTCATTTTCTTTCATTCTCCTACGTATTTTTCACCTTATCATTATCCTTCGCCTCGTAAGTAAGTACCTTTTCCTTATTTTTTATCATTTAGTCATTATCCTTCATATTTATCTCCATTTTTTAATGTTAAAACTCCTTAACCTTGCTTTTTATCATTAAATCAATCTCTTCATAAATATTTCCATTTTTATATTTTAAGATTCCTTTACCATGATACTTTTCCTTCTTTTCACTCTCCTTCGTAAATATTTCCTTCTATATATTTAAAAACTCCTTTTCCATCCTTTTTATTTTCATTAAAATCTCCTTCGTAAATGCTTCCATTTGGATAATAATAAATATCTTTTCCATGTCTTTTATCTTCATATCAATCTCCTACATATTTTTAACCTTCATATTTATTGGTAACCCAAATTTAACTTCCTTTTCCTTATTTTTTACCATTTGTTCATTAGCCTTCATAGCAATCTCCGTTTATATATTATAAAATTCCTTATCTATGCATTAAATCTTCTTTTCATTCCCCTTAATAAAAATCTCTATTTGCATATTTATATAATCCATTTTCATGTTTCTTATTTTCAAGAAAGTCTCCTTCATAAATAACTCCACTTTTATAAGAATATTTTCCATTCCTTATTTTTTGCCATTTACTACTTACCCTTCATAAACATTTCCATTATTATAAGTTATCCTATATATACCTTGCTATAAAAGTTATATCACTTAACTCTAAGTAATATCTTCATCTTTTTCTTGCTCCATTTTATTATAAAAACAAATTTGAACAAATTTAAATGAATTAAAATAGCAAAATTAAGCATAATAAATATGAAGCATTAGATTTTAAAGCTAAGCAATTAAATATTATAGAACATTTATAAAAGGATTTTATGCTTTAAAATAGTAACACATTACATCTTAATAATCCTAGTATCTTAAAAAATTATCTAGATAACCATATTCTACGTGAATCTAGGCATTTAATTATATTAAGGAATCTCTCATTTATTCACATTTAGTAAATAAGTTTTGAGTAATGTATTAAAATAAAATTGAACTTATAAGAAGAAATCAAAAAAATTATTAAGAAATACCTTCAATTTAAGAAAATTCCTTCTTAAACTACAAATTATCAGCAAAGATATTCAGAGATTATCAGTATTATTTTGCCTTTTAATATAGAATTTTAAATTCGTACTAATATAAGCACCGAAGAAATCTTAAATTTTATTGATTTTTTTCATAGGAATATGATAATATTCAGTTATTGTAAATCCTCTTATTACAAATTAAGCAATATTTTACTTTTATTATTAGATTTAACTGTTTATTTCACTTTATCAATAAATTAGAGTTTCAGTATCAGGTTTTACTCAATTATAGTGAGAATGAATATTTTAAACCTTTGTGGGGGAATTTTCTACCTCTTTTTCAACAATCTCTAATATCAATAGTATAATTAAAAAAATTTGAAAGCTTTTGCTGACTATTTCCAGATCCCGCTTAATTCTATTGATAATCGATTAATTTTTCAATATTTATAATTTTTCTTCAAACTTCTTCTAAATCATTGTTGAAAATTATTACTTATTTCCATTTGATATTTCTCCAGTATTAACTTTTTAAATTTTTTTTACTTTTTATTGTCTTTTTTATAGTTATTTTTAAAGTTAAATCTTTTAAAATATTTTGTAAAATTACTTCGTACTGTAGTAATAAGATTTTTTCTTTTTTAATTTTGAATATAAACATCCTCTATTTGTAATAAAACAGATCTTTAAATTTTTTTTAGTTAGCATGCTTTACTTTTTTCTGAATAATTATCTAGTAAATTTTAAAATTTTATAATTATTTATGTGACTGGTATAAGATTAACTATTTTAATTTTATTAAAGCTATACAATATTTAATTTTCTCTTTAAAGAACAAATATCTATTCATTATTTCTATCTTTTAAAATCTCTTAAGATTTTGATTATTCTCTTTAAATTATTATTTTTTCTTTAAAATCCAATACTACTTTAAATAAATGCTAGAGATTAAATTGCTTAGTCTAAATGAATTTATATACTTCCTATTGTTAAATTAATTTAATCTATTTATTTTTTTAACTTCAGAAATAGGATTTATTTATGAACACCTTTCTTATTATTATTTGTCTATATATTTTTTGTTTCTTAAGTTTAGAAAAATCCTTTTAGTATTTTCCCCTTTACTATTTTCCTTTAAACTTATATTATTCTTAGTAAGTAACTAGAATTGTAGAGTGTAATTTCATTGTTATCTCTTTTATTAAAGTTAGTTCAAATTATTTAAGAGATAAAGCTAATAAAATTCTCTTTTGAAATTGAATAAATTAAATAAGTTGGAGCATTGTTATATCTATCGGAATAATTTCATCATATTCATAGATTAAAAAGTAATTTAGGAGGCAGAATAATATCCATATGAAAAGAATGAAACATTAATTTAAGTTTGTAGCGACATAATAAACTTAATAGGATTATTAACAAAAAATAGAAATGGAATAGTTATAAAGCAATGCATAATGAATAATAATAAATCTTAGTTTTAATTTAAAGGAATAACTATAAAATTGATATTTGATATTATTATAATAAACTTATTGAAGGTTACTTTATTTACTCTACTCTTACTTTAACTATTTCATCTCATCATTTTTATTAAATTATTAAAAAACGCTAGACTTATCATGAATATTAAAGATTATATGAATTATAAAACGAACAGAAGATTTCAAGAAAATATTGCTTAATGCTTTCTAATTAAGATGCATCTATTACATATGTTAAGTTAATTATAAAATATAAGCAGTTTAATCATTCAAACTTTAACTTAAGTTTTAGATATTTTAATAGATTATCTATTAATAGTTAATATCTTTACTCATTTTTATAATTAAAGTTTTATGTTTAAATCTTGCTATAATTAGTACCCATTTACAGTTAATATTGTAAGTTTTAAATTCCTAAGTAAATTAACTATTCTGATATTTTAAATAAGAAGAAAAATAAATATGCTCATAAAAAAAAATTAGTTTTTCTCTTAGATAAATTAATAATTTATAGACATTAAATAGATATAAAATTGCTTTATATAAAGATATCAATTTAATTTATTTTTACTAATATGAATATAAAATAAGTTAAATATAAAAGAGAACAAACGTATTTATAATTAAGCTATTATCATTCTTTAAATAAAACTCCTCATAAAGCCTTTATAAAATAAACTTATATTATAGAACCTATAGCACCTCAATGAACAACAATTTTTTAATTAAGTTTTTGAATTCTTAAAAAAGTTCTTCTTGAAGGTTATCCTATAACTATCACTACCCTTAAAAAATCTTATCTTCTAATAGAACCATGTCAGAGTGATGCCCTAAGAGACCTAATCATATGCCATCTCATCTATTACCTACAGCATTACTTGATGCCTTGATCTTGTCTTTCTTTGCTATTGGGAAGATTTAAAAGCTGTTGTGCGTAGAATGCTTCCTTACTCCAAAATTCTTTATGATCATCGTTGTAAAATTGCTCCTTCCTATTTAAATTAAATTGTTAATAGAGTTGAAGTATTCAGCTTGCTCATATCATCATGCTTCACATATCTGTTTTTGAATGTATAAATATTTATTGATATAATTGAAAACAAGAGTAAAGTTATTTTATAGTATAATTAAAAAATATTAATATTATCTACTTAAGGTTAAAAATAATATTTGCTTTTTCTAGTTCATTTTTATGAAGTCGTCAACTATTTCTTTTACATTTTGCTGAGGTTATTAGGACTTCTGTCATTTTTGTATTTTTATTTATCTTTGGGTTCACTTAAAGTTATTTGATTCTCCTATCTTTTAATTCTTTAAAGTTAAAGTAGCTTTTTATAAGATGCTAAAAAACTAATGTTAGCATCTCATTGTATTTTATTTATACCATACTCTTGAAAAATTAAGTTGTTAAGTGCTTCCTAAATTTATTATTTAAGTTCTTATTTAATAGTATCCACACTATTAGTTTTAGTTAATTATTTTATAATAGCATTTTATTAATTAAATTTATTAAGATTAATGATACAGTTTTCTTGTGTAATTACTTTATTTCTAACAAGTTGCTTATATAAATAAATTTATTCTAAATTAAGTTATTGGATATTTGTTATTAACTCTCATATCTCTCTTTATAATCTTAATCTTACTCATCCTGCTTTTTGAGAGCTTATAAATCTTCACAAGCAACTCATATACAGTTTAATTAGTAATTTAATTTTACATTTTGATTATCAAAGTACAATTTAGATTAATTATAATCATTTTCCTTAATATTATTACTAAGATTCCAGTAACTTTTTTCTTCCTTATTTACTAACTTTTTTATTTATTCTTTTATTGCTTTATTACTCTTTATTTCCGTATTTTATATTGAATTCATAAAATTAAATGATTATTTACATTATTCTCTCTTCAAATTATATAAAATCTATAATACATAATAACTGAAGAAGTTAAGCAAAGCAAAATAGTATGGATTAGTTAAAGAATTTAGGGATAGATAAGTAAAATATTTTTAAGTTTTTCTCACTTAAATGTTATCTAAATTCTTCCAGAAAGAAACAAAATAAGTAAGTAAACAAAAGAGCTTTTAAAAATAATAGTTTCTATTAAATAAAAAATACTTATAAATCTAAATTAAATAGCAAGCTTAAATTATAAAAGTTAGAAGAAAATAAAAAAGCAAATAATAGTTTATAATTATAAAAGGAACCTAAGAAATAACAGATTTCTATAATAACTCCTATAATTCTTAGCAGTATTGATATAAGAAATTTTTCTTTTTTAGATAGAGAATCAAAATTTAGCCAAGACTATTTCTGAGCTTTATCACCAAACATAAGAACTGACCAACACTATGGAAATCCTAAAATTTGAAAATTAAATATTACGATATAAAATAGCTCTAAACTCATCCTTGTAGCAAATTTAAGGAAGAATCTAATAGACAGAATATATAGTAAAGGAAATTTAAATCTCTAGAAACCCTAATTTAGAGCAACTAAAATAACTGAGTACTTTAATGGATATAGAATAATAGCACCTATCATAAGAGATTCCATATCGGAGAGTAATTGTATGTTGATATTGTAAGCGGTTAGGAAATAAAATATGGAGTCGTTATCAACTTTAATAAAAATAAAAGAATATTAGAAAAATAATGATTAAATATATTAAAAATATATTATGCTTTTGATAGCTTACTTTATAGAAAAACTCTAACTTAACAAAGAAGCTTCCTATATCTAATAAATAGTTAATTAATCCAATAAAAAATTATTGGGATTTAATCTATCAGAAAAAATTAAGAAAAATAATCATAAAGTCAACAAGATTTATGACAGTGAAGATACAAGCAAATTTGAATTGAACATTTATTATTAAAACAATAAACTAATATGTGGTAAACCAAATAAAGGTAACACCACAATAATAAATTATTTTATATTATGCTATAAATATAAAAGTTTAAATATCAAATTCTACTACAATAATTTTAGCAATAATCATAATATTTATAGAGATTATCTAAAAACAACACTTTTAAAAGAAAATAAATAAATAATGTTTAAATACATTAATGTTGCTAGCTAAAACTAATAACAAAGTAAGCTTTTCATATGATATTAATATTTATCATTTTATCCTTGATGTATTATTAAAAAGTTGTATGGTAAAATTTAATTTGATTAGTAAGAATAATAAATTTATAATCTGAGAGATTAAACTGAAATAAATCAAAATGATTAAAGGATGAAAAGCAAGCTTAATAATTACCAATTAAATAAAACTACACTTTACAAAAATTAAAATCAGAATAATAATAATTTAAAATATAGATGAAAAATAATAAACATATATTGAGAATATATACTATAAAAAGGTTTAAAGTTAAAAGGAATTAATAGTTTCAAAATTAAACTTTATATCCAAAAATCTTGAAAACATCTCTCTTGAAATAAAAAAAAACTACATTAGTCCGCTATATTTGCTTATAAATTGGAATTTAAAACTGAACCTATTTTAATTAAAAATTATTTTTAAAACTCCTAAATTTACTATTATAAATTATTACCTATATTTAAACCTGATTAAGTAGATCATATTTAAAATATGGCTTTCATTGAGTTTTTTATTATTTTCAAAAGTTTTCTTTCTTCACCAGCAAATTTTATAATGATGCTGTTTCTGACATACATAACAGCGTATTTTTCCCCTTGCGCTTTGATGTTATTAATTTATTTCTATATCCATAGATCTGCTTTCTTATTATCCATTGATTCTTTCAATTTCTTTTTTTTATTATTCTTATTTTTCTTAAAGTTTTTTATTTGATATTTGGAATAAGAAAACTAAAATTTTAGCATTTGAAGAATTTAATTAAATTATTTGTGATTCTAATCCATTTTAAATCCAATTTATGACTATGAGCTATCAATTGCCTTCTCTAAAGATGGAAATTAAAAATTTAATTCTTCGCCTATTTTTCCTAGTATATGTTCTAATTTTTCAATCTTTAATCTATATTATTTTTATTCATATTGCATATTTGATATCCCTTACTGAACTGATTATACAAAAGATTCCTGAGGTTATTATCCTTTATATTATAATAATTATTTTAATAAGTTAAATATAAAAAAGGGTTTAACATTCTTTGGAATCTCAACCAGGTGCTTGCTGTTATTTTCTTAACGAGGATGGATACCATGATCTTTGTGATTAAGTGGAAGGTAGCCACTGTTGATTCTCAGTCTATCCAGCAAATATTTTTTTCTTATAAATACCTTTTGATGCAATTTAAAGTTTGTTAATTTAAGCTTATGTTCTTTTTTGTTCTTTTTCGTTCAGTTTTTCAAGTTATGCACTTCCTTAATAGATGAAATCTCAATTTACAATATCAGCATTGTTTAAATTCTTATTTTGATTAATTTTTATAATAATAATAATATACTAAATTAAAGTGTTCGCATCTCAGGAGAATTTAAACCCCTTCAATACATACCTCCAAGTTCGTTCCTTGAGGTTTAAAATAAAAATTCAGGACTCTCAGTTCTTTTGGAGTTCTGGCAATCCCTTGAAAAAGCCTCCTTCTAAATATTCTTCCATCCTTGTCTACATAAATTATTGACAGTTCTCTCCAAATCTCTTCACTGCTTCTTCTCTGTTTATCCAAATATTTCTTGCATCTCTTGTATGTGTGGAATCTTGATTTGCACATGTAGCACAACTTGACGATTCTTCTGGTAGGAGTTATCTCTATGGGTTTTATGTTCTCTAGTTCCATTTTATTTTGTGCTAAGGTTTAAGGTTAAATTATTTTTTCTCCTAAAAGTTTCACTTCGATTTCCTGTTTCATTAATCATTCTTTATTGTTTTAGCTTTACTATAATAATTTTTTGTTTTCTTTCTTTGATATTTAAACTTCTTCTTATAGGTTACGGATAGATTTCATAAGTTATTCTATTATTAGCTATTCATCATTTTTCTATTTCTACATCGTTTTTAGTTATCACTTTTCATGTAGTTGCTTGATCGTGGCTATGGGAGTAAAAAATCTCGCTTGCTTTAGTCAGTTTCTGTTTATTTAATTTCTTATTAAATTTAAGATTATCTTTATTTTTCAAAATTTAGGAGTTAAAGAGCCAAGAAAATTATTATTTTATTAAAGAAGACGTGATAGAAGAAGAGTTAGAAGTCTCTGGTTTTCTTATATTTTTTCTATGGAGCTGGAAAAAAACCCTTCTTGAGACCTTCTGCCATTTTATATATTAACTTTTATAAATATCTTGTTTTCTATCTTTCTTAATTTTTTAATTATATTCTGATTTTAAATTTCTAATACTGATATTTCATTATTTTTAATTTAAGTTTTGGTTTTTTCTGATTCCATTATTTGATTATTATGTAATTTTGATTTAGATTATCTTAAATTATTATTCTGTTATTAATTAATTTTATATTATTTATTTTCTTAAAATTGTTAATTCATTATACTGAAAATCAATATTACTTATAATTCTCTTATTTATACGCTTTGGTTATATATAGTTTCGTCGTATCGGGATATTTATTTTTTCATTTGATTTAGTTTTATAGTTTTTAATATAAGTCATTTTTTAATTCTTCTACTTGTTACTTTCCAACCATCATTTTGCCTTTGGAAGTAAAATTGGATTCTAATTAGTCATCTACTTTTATTTTTCTTTGCCCGCCTTTCTTTTGGTTTTTCTATTTTAGTTTCTAGAAAGGATAATCGTCTATTCCGTTTTTACTACTAAATTTTTAATATTTGATAGTCCTTTATGTTATTAAGGTGATTGTATGATTAAATTAGATAGGTATTGTTATTGAACTAGATATGAATTGAGAGAGATGCATTATTTGTAGAGGGTATTTAATATAATAATTAGAAGTTTTATTTAATAGCTTATTAATAAATAGTTTGATAATATGAGTTTAACTAAATATTTTTGGTAAATCTAAAGTTTAAAGTGTTTAAATAAAGAAAATTATAATCTTAAAGATAGAAGATGGAATAGCAGCAAAATGCTTTAATGAAGTAAGAAATACTGCCTGGATAAGGTAATTTAAAGATAATTTATAATAATGGAGAAATATTTGAAGCAAATTTTATAAATGGAAAAAGATAAGCAAAAGGAAAACTCAGCTATCAAAATGGAGATTTTTATGAAGGAGACTGAAATTAAGACAAAAGAAATGGAAATGGCCTTTTAAACTAAAAAAATGGAGATATTTATGAAGGTGAGTGAAAAGATGATAAAAGGAATGGCTAAGGAATATAAACATTTAAAAACGGAAATTCTTATGAAGGATAATGAGTAAATGATAAAAAATAAGGAATTGGAACGTACACTTGAATTATCAGTTAATGAGGAGGTGAAAAGTATATAGGTGATTGATTTGATGATAAAATGAACGGTAAAGGAATTCTCTATAAAGCAAATGGAGATATTCTTGAAGGCGATTTTAAAGATGGAAAAGCTCATGGTATTGGAATATACAAATGAATAGAAGGAAAAGTGTATGAAGGTGAATGAAAAGATGACAAAATAAATGGAAAAGGAATCTTAAAAACTATTAATGGATCTCAATATGATGGATAATGAGTAAATGGAAAAAAATAAGGAAAGGGTATTTATATATGAGAAGAAAGCTAGTTTAAAGGTGATAAATATATAGGTGATTATTTTGATGATAAAATGAACGGTAAAGGAATTCTCTATAAAGCAAATGGAGATATTTATATGGGAGATTGATAAGATGATAAATTATGTGGAAAATGTATCATGAAAACTTTAAATGGAGATATATATGATGGATAATGAGTAAACGGATTAAGGTAGGGCGTAGGAACATTTACTTGAGGAAAAGGCTAATTTGAAGGTTATAAATATGTAGGAGATTGAAATTTAGATAAAATAAATGGTAAAGGAATTCTCTATAAAGCAAATGGAGATATTTATGAAGGTGATTTTAAAGATGGAAAAGCTAATGGTATTGGAATATACAAATGAATAGAAGGAAAAGTTTATGAAGGTGAATGAAAAGATGACAAAATAAATGGAAAAGGAATTATAAAAACTACTAATGGAACTCAATATGATGGGGAATGAGTAAATGGAAAAAAATAAGGAAAGGGTACCCATATATGACGAGAAGGTTAAATTGCAGGAAGTAAATATATAGGTGATTGATTTGATGATAAAATGAACGGTAAAGGTGTCCTTTATGAAGCAAGTGGAAATATTTATGAAGGTGATTTTAAAGATGGAAAACGGCACGGTATTGGAATATATAAATGAATAGAAGGTAAAATATATGAAGGTGAATGAAAATATGACAAAATACACGGAAAAGGAATCATAAAGGCTACTAATGGAACTCAATATGATGGATAATGAGTAAATGGAAAAAAATAAGGAAAGGGTATTTATATATGAGAAGAAAGCTAGTTTAAAGGTGATAAATATATAGGTGATTATTTTGAAGATAAAATGAACGGTAAAAGAATTCTCTATAAAGCAAATGGAAATATTTATGAAGGCGATTTTAAGGAGGGGAAACGGCACGGTATTGGAATATATAAATGAAAAAACGGAGATTTTTACTAAGGTGAGTGAAATGAAGATAAAAGACATGGCTAAGGAATTCATTCACTTAAGAATGGAAATACATATGAAGGTCAATGAGTAAATGATAAAAGATAAGGAAAAGGAACGTTTACTAGGATTATTAGTTAATGAGAGGCAGAAAAATATATTGGTGATTGATAACATGACAGTGCAAATGGAAAAGGTATTCTTTATAAAGCAAATGGAGATACTTACGAAGGAGATTTTAAAGATGGGAAAATACATGGTAATGGAATATACAAAGGAATAGATGAAAATATTTATGAAGGTCAGTGATAGTAAGGTAAAAGATATGGATAAGGTGCTTTTAAATGAGGAAAAGGTAAACACGAAGGAAATAAATATGTAGGAGATTGATACGAAGATAGAATAAATGGAAAAGGAAAATTATATTTACTTAATGGAGATAATTACGAAGGAGACTTTAAAGATGATTTGAAGCATGGTAAAGGAATTTACCGTTTCTTTAACGGAAATGTTTATGAAGGAGATTGATATGAAGATAAAAAACATGGATATGGAATATTAAAATTAAACAATGGAGATATATTTGAAGGATAATGAATAAATGATAAAAAATAAGGAAAAGGAACTTATATTTGAGATGGATAATGAATTGGAGAAAAATATGTTGGCGAATGATAAGATAATTAACAACATGGAAAAGGAGTTTACTATTATTCAACTGGAGATATTTTCGAAGGATAGTGAATAGATGGAAATAAATAGGGTTATGGAGTACTAAAGTTATAAAATGGAGAATTATATGAAGGAGTTTGGGAAAATGATTAAGTTTAATAAGTAGAGAGTCTTATGAACTAAAAAATGAATATGATATAGCAAAAGGTAGATATTTCAATTTAATAGCAGAAAAAAGAGGTATAAGCATATGAAGATATTTCGTCTTAAAGTATAAAATGTAGCTAATGTTAAGGAGAATTTAATTTATCATAAGTTAAAACTTTGAGTTGTAATCATCAATTTTGCATTACATGTTTAAAAGGTTGAATAGAATTATTAATAGATCAAGGGAAGTTTAAAAATGAAGATATAGTATGCTTAAAATGTTCTGCATCTATAGTAAAAGGAGTAGAAAAAAGAAATATTGATATAATTTGAGAAATAGTAAGTAAAGAGTATTAAGTAAAGCTTAATAATCTAAGAGCAAGTTAGGCTTCTGATTTAGTGTAATGTTTCTTATGTAGACACTGTCCATAAATGAATTGTTAGGCTTTATTTTAGTTACCTAAATTAACTAATAATATCAAATGCAAAGAATGTCAAGCTAATATTTGCTCAGTGTGTCTGTAACTGAAACATTCAGGAAATTGCCAAGATGAAAACATTATAAAAGTAACAATTATTTAATAAATACAGGCAAGAGAAGTTGTAAGAAGTGTAGGAGTTGATATAAGAAAATGTCCCTATTGTGGATAATATGCAGCAAAAGATTGACAATACTAATATGTTGTATGTGATTGATGCCATAAATATTGAACTTTTTGTTGTGAGTAGAAAATAAGCGTAAGTATTAATACAGCCAATATTAGCACATGGAGATCATTACCATGCTTTAGGATGTTGGCAAAAAGTCGACAATAGTGGAACCGATAGAGTAGAAAATAGTTGTGAAGAATGTTAGTTAATAGGGAAACTGTGTCCCTAGCCAGGAGAAATAAATCCAGATCTATTATCTTACAACAAAGTAATAGAAATGGAGATAAATAAGAGAAAGAACTTAGCATGAACTTATCAACTTAAAATTAAATATCTTTTTTTCTAATTTTTCATATACAAAATTAATTTCTATCTTATCATATTTTATGCTTCCTAAATTTCTAATTTTTTAATACTTTCAATAGAAATTATAACTTCAATTTTCTTTTATTTTGGAGATTTTTTCATTAAAATTGCTTTTAAAATATTAGTTTCTCAACTTTTTCTTTGAAGACAGTTTTATCCAAAGATATAAATTTCTTTAATCAATGAATCAATTGTAATTAAGTAAACTACACTTTTTTCAGTTTTAAATTAATTAGATTGTATATTAGGATCAAAAATTAAAAAATATACTAATTGAAATATGTTTAATTGTCTATCTTGTTAATAGTATTCATAAAATGAGGTTAAACTTTAGTGTTTTTCATATAAATTAAAATGAATTAAGCATATTATTTGCATGAAATAAAGTTTAAATTATCTCTAAATGTCGTGTTGTTTGTATTATTATCAATCATTTTACTCTAAAATATTAAAGAGACTATATAGTTACTATAGCTGATAAATAATTGAGAGTGATATGGAATCTACTTTAATCTCTGCAAAATAAAGTATTTAGATTTTTCTTGAAAAGCCCGATAATAATTTTTTATATCGACTAGAAGCAAAAAGACTGTTGAAATATATTTGGAGCCCAACAATACAATAATAAGATTACTGCTAATGTTATTTCTATATTATCTAATTTCTTACCTGCTAATTAGTTGAAGGACTTAAAATATTTAAAAAGGTAATAAAGAAGATGTGTGTTTAAACAGAGATTATTCTGAATTATCTCCTGCTTTGAGGAAGTGTGCATAAATTCTTCTTAAAGTATTGTAACATTTTTCCAATAATTTTATAAAATACTTAATAAAATAAAATTTAAATATAAGGCTAAAAAATTAATCTGAAAGAACTAACTAAGACACATCATTATGTAAAAATTAAAACATTCTAGTTCTTTATTAAGCAAGACATATTAAGCATTTTATCTATTTATATTAAAGAAACTTAGTTTCTTCTATTTTTGCTTTTACAGAATTAATATAAAACTGTTAATTAAATTCCTGGAATTATTATATCTATAATGTAGCTTTTCTATAGTGTTATTTTAATTATTCAAATACAAATTATTTATAATAATTTAAGGCCGAAATAGCTCAGTAGGGAGAGCGTTAGACTGAAGATCTAAAGGTCCCCGGTTAAATCCCGGGTTTCGGCACTTTTTATTAAAACTATATTAATTACTAAAAAACAAATATTTGAAATAAAAGCGACTCTACAGGGATTTGAACCGCAATTTTGGGCTCCGTAGGCCCACGTGGTAGCGTTACACCATAGAGCGTTGTTATTCTTTATAGAATTTGGTTTAAGTGGCGTAAATAAATAGTTATTAATTAAAGATACATTTGATATGTTTTAAGATTAAGGTATTGAAATTTAAAGTCTGTTAGGTAGGTTTTTAGATTTAAATATTGTGAAATAAATATAGTAAATCTAAATTTTCTGATACTATATAACTGTAAAATATTAGTAATTTACTTTTCTAATATTTTGATTAAAATAACTAAAACTAAACATTTTTAGTTTTATTAATAAATATAGTATAAAATTAAAAGGATACTAAAGATAATTATCCTAAATAAATATCTTATAGTTAAACTTTAGATAACTTGTCTATTTTGTACTAATATATAAAATAGTTATTATTAGCTACTTATATTTTTAAATAAGTTAAAGTTAATAAATATTTTAATCACCATTAAGATAAATTATCTCCTTATCTAAATAATTATTTAAATTAGGATATCTAATTTATTTTTCTATTATTATGTTATGCTAGTTTTAACTATTACACTTTTATATAGAAATAATCATTAATATCTAAAAATTACTAATATCTTTAATTTTAGAAGCCTCTAAAATTAAATATTTGTTTAGAAAAAGCTTAAATTAAAGTTTATTAAAATGTATACATTTATTAATAATGTAGCTATAAAACTCTTTTAAGATGTAAGATTAATTAATCTCATAAATATATAGAAAAGCATAAATCATCTTAAATTATACTATTTTTATTATATTTAAGATAATATCATTAATATTTTATACCTTCTCTTTATATCATTGCTTTAACCTAGATCTATTAATTACTAAGATTTATTAAAAATTTAAATATCAGAAATTAATAAATTTAAGACTCATTCAGATTTAAAAGCAGATTGCTTATAAAATTATTATTTAACTCTAAAGAAATTAAATAGTTTATAATTATAAAATAAACTTTTTATTAAAACTAAATAAATTAAAATAAAACCAATTTACTTATATTATCTAATCTTTTATAAATCATATTAAAAATTTAATATATCTACTTTTAAATAAACGATGTCACATAAAATTATTAACATTATTATGAAGATTATATTTATATGTAATCTAAAATAGTTTATTTTAGATATAATTTTAAATATATTATTAAAAAATACTTTTAATTTATTTATAAAAAATCATAATAGAGTTATAATAGTTCTTAAGTCAACCTCATAAAATCAAATCAAGATCTTTTCCGTAAACTTAAATTTCTTTATCCTCATTAAATATTTTTAATTTTCTATATTTCTCCTTTAATCTTCTAAACTATCCTTAAAGTTAGAAATTCTAAAAAGTTACCTTTAAAATCTTTAAACCTTTATAAATATGATAAGGTTAACCATTTTCATCATTCATAGGAAATGATTCACTTGATATTTAATTTTCACATAAATCTAACTTTTATAAATTTATTTCTTTTTATAATATTTTAGCGATATCATTATCATATAAGTTAAAATTGCAAAGTTATAAGTTATTTAATTGACTAATTTATAATATCTCATCTAATTAATTTCCTTATATTTTTAAATTTCTTAGTTTTAAACTTTTTAAGTAAAAATTATTTTACTTCATCACTTGAATCACTTCAACATCAACTTAGCCTAGTTAACCAAGCTCTACTGATTTTAATCTTTTACATTGTTAGAAGATAAAAACTAAAGTTTAATGTGTTATTTGATTTAAGTCAATTAAACTAATTTATTCATAATTATATCCATAGTTACCTATTTATCTTACAGAAGAATTTGTAAGAAGTAATAAACTTTTTAATTTAAGTGATTAGATGTTATTAGTATTTTATAAAAGAATCTACAAATTTTAATCACTAAAACTATCACAGTTTTAAATATTAATTTTGGTAAGTTTGTTATGACTAACGGAGAAAAACTACTAAAAGGATTCACAACTGAAATTTCCTTCTAGCTCTAAACTTTAAACACTTGAATTTATCACTTTATCTAAAATTTACTAAGTAGGACCATGAATTTAAGAATCAATAACCGTTAAATTAGGACATAAATAAGTAAACAGATTTGTCTAAGCTCCATTAATATTAAGTTATTAAATAAGTGTTCCTTTTTATTCTAAATAGTGTTTTATATACTTTAGTTAAAGATTAAGACTTTTTATTTTTAGAGATTTAAGTTTATTTAAATGCATAAGATACTTAACTAAAAATTATCCACTAAGTCCTTAATCATTTTGATTACTTTTTATATCATTTAAATCTAATGATTCAAGATTAGTCAAATATTCAATAAAATATAAATCATCATCCTTAAAAAGTCCTTGAAGTATTAAATTTCTTAAACTCTGATAAGGTAAAAAAGTAGTAAGTATAAATATCTTATTATAACTGTAAAGAGAAAAGTCTTATAATGTATCTTTTTTTCCTTGTTTAAGGTTTGTTCATTATCTTAATAGGATACTGTGATATAAATTAGTTTATAATTAGTCTATCAAATTTTGAGATAAGTTATTTAAATCAATGACTAGCTTTATTATATCTTAATTCTATATTTATTTCATTATTCAGTTCATTTTGCTTTTAATGCGATCTATAGTTCCATTAAAATATTTAACCTTTATGACTAAGAATTTATAATTATAAAAATAGAAGAAATTATTAGTCTTTTATAAAGTGCAAATATCCTTTAAGCTAAAGAAGCTAAAGATATTATTAAGGATATTTTAATTTTATTAGATAAGAATTGCTTATCTTTACTCTTTTTATTTTATTAATAACTCTTAATTTTTAAGGGTTAATTTCTTATTGAAATCTTATTATATATTTAGAACTATTTTTATTTTTTTTCCATTTTGAAGTAAAAAGATTCAAATAATGCCCCATTGTTAAAGTATAATATCGATTATTTTCCTTAAATTTAACCTTTTTCTCATTATCCTTCATAATTTGAACCATCTTTTCATTTAAAGATACCTTATCCATGTTTTTTATCTTTTATCCAATCTCCTTCATAATATCCATTTGAATAGTACATTACTCCTTTGCCTTACTTAAAACGTCCTATTCATTATCCTTCATATTTATGTCCGTCTTTTCATTTATAGATACCTTATCCATGTTGATTATCTTTTAATCAATCTCCTTCATAAATATCTCCATTTGAATAATACATTATTCCATTTCCTTATCTTTGATCTTAATTTCATTATCCTTCATATTTATGTCCATCTTTTCATTAATATTTACCTTATCCATGTCTTTTATCTTTTAATCAGTCTCCTTCATAAATATCACCATCTTAATAAATAATTATTCCCTTGCCTTCTCTTTTATCTTCTATTCATTATCCTTCATATTTATTTCCATTTCTTCATTAATATATACCTTATCCATGCTTTTTTCCATAGAACATTTCTCCTTCATAGCTTTAGATGCAGTTTTTCATTTTAATCATTTTAATAATTTTAGGAAACATTATTCATTAAACTAATTTTTAATAAGTATTGTTCATATTTTTGTTTTTAATATCATACTTTTTATTTATAATTGTTTATATATTTAAATATTGTATTATTGTTATTAACTGTTAAATTACAATATTACTTTCTTTGGTTCTTCTAAAAAGACTTTGCTTTATATATCAATATTATATTCTATTTTAAAATTAGTATTACTTTAATTTCTTTAATACATTTTAAATAACTTTACTTATAACTCATTCTATCAATTTTTAGTTTCAGTTTTAATTAGTAAAATCAATTTATATCTTTAAAATAGACTGATTGTTGCTGTAATTAGACTCAGAACAGATGCTTAAATAAAGAGTGAAAATGAATATTCGTGTTATCTTCGAAATAATTGGCTAATGGATAGTGATTTTCTTGATAATAAATAACTAATTACTTCACATCTGCTTTATCTCTTAGTTGATTTATTTAAAAAATAGTTAGTTTATTAAAGTTGGTTTATTTGAATGTATTTTATAAGGATATAGTATTCTAATAAAAGATTTGATAAAAGCTTTTTATATTTATAATTGGATATAATTTAGTTAATGATTTTAGTTATTTTTCTATAATGTATTAATTATTTAATCATACATTAGAAGTATATAAATGCTCTTATATATACATATATTTACTTATTAGAATCTATTTATATAAATGTAATTTCCTATTTTACTTTATCTTATAACTATTTTTTCATTCATATCATATTATTAACTTTTTTATTTTTATGCGAACTATTAATTGAATAAATATGCTAAAAGAGACTAAAAATATTAATATTTCATAGAATAATAAATAATTAGCTTTAAATATTATTATTTGCTTTAAATCAAAAATAGGATTTTATTTATAAACGAATACGATTATTTATATGTCTAAATTTAATTTATTTATCTATTTAAGAAAGACTTGCAATAAAATAGCAAATTTCCTTTATATGCTGAATAGTAAGTATAATATTTAATAACTTTCAAGAAATTTATACTAAGATTGAAAAATAGCATTATATGTCTCTTTTTAATTTATTTTAATTAATAACAAATTATTATAAAAAGAGAATAATTATTTATGACATTTATTACTTAAAATTATGCTTTAACCTTTTAAAATTTTATCTATTTTACTTTATTTTTCTTTTAGTAAATAAATTCTTAAATTTTCTTTTTATTAATGTATTTTTATATTTAAGCTTCATACTATCATTTCTTAACACTATATTTTTATAATAGTCATTATATTTCCTATTTTCAATAACTCGCTATTTTAATTACGTACCTTTGTTAAATATTATATTCAATGCCTTCTAACAAATAACAGAACATTCAAACACCAAAATTCTCTAATAAAAAAGTGAAATAATTACAATGAGTGAAAGTGAGAAGAATGATTTATATGAAGAACATTAACCACTTGCAAATCCAGAATTAAAAAGGCTTCCGACACAAACTCAAATAGAAATATTATCTAAGTCATTAAAAGAGTCTATGTTCAAAAATAGATACCTCACTATAAAGTAGAAATTAATCATGTCTTTGCTTGAGAAACAATATTAATCATCATAAGAAATAGAAAACAAACTACAACAAAGAATTTTTTTAATTTAATAATAAATTCAGGTAACATCATTTTCGTTTTAACAGAATCAATCAGATCCTATGGAAATAAAAAATGAAGCCTCAAATTAAAATAAACAGTAAAAATTAATTTAAAATAACTAGTAAATTTAAATTAAATAAATACTACAGGAATAATAGACTAAAAGAAGAATAAAATACTACGTGTGCAATATAAAATGGAAGGATTCAAAAGAGGTTCCTACACCACCTCCAAAAAGTTGGAGAGGAAATCTAATCCAATCATTGAATAGTCTAGCCCTAACCTTTATCTTAGTCCTAATAATCTGGAGAGGAACAGAAACAAGTTCAGAAGACAACATATGCATTAACTCCAACCTCATAAGAGAAGCCAAGGAAGAAGATGAAGTCTGCTCTTCACTAGGAGGTTTCATAGTTTAATCCTTCTAGCCTGATGAGTATGGAATAGCTCATCAAAGTGGTACTGAACCTCCAGGAAGAGGTCAGGAAACTGCAAAAGGACAATGACAAACTAATGGAGAATCTGAACAAGCAAGAGGAAATCGAATAGATTCATGTCTCAGGAGAGAAATTTAAGCGCTTTCTGGAACATATCTCAGAGTCAGAACAGTTAATCCCAGAATCAAGATTAAAAATACAGAGAAATCGATGGTAAATTAGCACAGCTACTAGAAAATCAGCAAACATTGCAAAAGTAAATTGAATCAAGGGATTAGAAATAAGACAAGATGGAAATCGAAGAAATTAAAGTCAACAAGCCTTTAAACAAGCGAGAAATAAAATCCTGCTATTACTGTGGCTCAAGAGAACACTTGTGAAAGAAGTGTAAGAAATTCCTAAATTTCAAACAGAGTTACTG
>CAMPDV010006163.1:0-26703 GCA_946699065.1 Loxodes magnus | reverse complement strand
AGAAATGAAAAATAAAGTATATCGTAATGAATGAATAAATGATACGAAAAACAACAGATAAATGTAAAATAAATGATAAATGTAATGAAATAAATATAAAAAAACATGTGAGTGAGGATAATAAAAAATGTTAAAATAGGATATGAAAGAGGATAAACGAGGGGTGAACGGGTTACGTTTTCTGTACGAGAAATAGGATTTGATTAGGCCATAGAAGTTGATTAAAGTAAAGCAAAAAAGATTATTGCATAAAGGAGCAACACGCATAACATTAAAATAGAATAATATGATATAAAATAATATAAAAAACAAGTTAAATAAGAATTAGAAAGTGAGAAATATGAAAAATAAATAGCAATGCCAAAAAGATAAAAATAAATGTCATAATTTGTATATAAAAAAGCACAGAATAAGAAATAAGCCTCGTGAGTATAATAAATATGACTGAAAAAAGACAACAAACATAAAAAATATTGTTCCAGAGTTTAAAAGATATGATTGATATGAAAGACATAGATAAATGAACCGATTAGCTAAATGGGACCCCCGCGTCTAATATAATGAATTGCTATAAAACTGACATAAAAAAGCTGCGAATAAAAGTAATGCTAATCGAATGAAATATGAATTTGCAAATAAATTGACAAAGAAAGATAATGAAATAAAAATAGTGGTACTCCCGAGTCTAATGAACGAAAACACAAGAAAATTAAAATATTGTAATGGCAGAATAAAGAAAGTAAAGTAATAAATATGCAAAATTAGTAATAAAAATAAAATAAAGTCAATAAATAATTTTAATCGAATAATAAAACTGCAATAAAAATGATATATAAAATTTTGAGTATAAAAGTGCTTGAAGAATGAAAAATAAGAATCAAAACATTAATAAAGTCACAAGCGTAATATGTATATATTAAGAAGAAATGAAAAATAAAGTATATCGTAATGAATGAATAAATGATACGAAAAACAACAGATAAATGTAAAATAAATGATAAATGTAATGAAATAAATATAAAAAAACATGTGAGTGAGGATAATAAAAAATGTTAAAATAGGATATGAAAGAGGATAAACGAGGGTGAACGGGTTACGTTTTCTGTACGAGAAATAGGATTTGATTAGGCCATAGAAGTTGATTAAAGTAAAGCAAAAAAGATTATTGCATAAAGGAGCAACACGCATAACATTAAAATAGAATAATATGATATAAAATAATATAAAAAACAAGTTAAATAAGAATTAGAAAGTGAGAAATATGAAAAATAAATAGCAATGCCAAAAAGATAAAAATAAATGTCATAATTTGTATATAAAAAAGCACAGAATAAGAAATAAGCCTCGTGAGTATAATAAATATGACTGAAAAAAGACAACAAACATAAAAAATATTGTTCCAGAGTTTAAAAGATATGATTGATATGAAAGACATAGATAAATGAACCGATTAGCTAAATGGGACCCCCGCGTCTAATATAATGAATTGCTATAAAACTGACATAAAAAAGCTGCGAATAAAAGTAATGCTAATCGAATGAAATATGAATTTGCAAATAAATTGACAAAGAAAGATAATGAAATAAAAATAGTGGTACTCCCGAGTCTAATGAACGAAAACACAAGAAAATTAAAATATTGTAATGGCAGAATAAAGAAAGTAAAGTAATAAATATGCAAAATTAGTAATAAAAATAAAATAAAGTCAATAAATAATTTTAATCGAATAATAAAACTGCAATAAAAATGATATATAAAATTTTGAGTATAAAAGTGCTTGAAGAATGAAAAATAAGAATCAAAACATTAATAAAGTCACAAGCGTAATATGTATATATTAAGAAGAAATGAAAAATAAAGTATATCGTAATGAATGAATAAATGATACGAAAAACAACAGATAAATGTAAAATAAATGATAAATGTAATGAAATAAATATAAAAAAACATGTGAGTGAGGATAATAAAAAATGTTAAAATAGGATATGAAAGAGGATAAACGAGGGTGAACGGGTTACGTTTTCTGTACGAGAAATAGGATTTGATTAGGCCATAGAAGTTGATTAAAGTAAAGCAAAAAAGATTATTGCATAAAGGAGCAACACGCATAACATTAAAATAGAATAATATGATATAAAATAATATAAAAAACAAGTTAAATAAGAATTAGAAAGTGAGAAATATGAAAAATAAATAGCAATGCCAAAAAGATAAAAATAAATGTCATAATTTGTATATAAAAAAGCACAGAATAAGAAATAAGCCTCGTGAGTATAATAAATATGACTGAAAAAAGACAACAAACATAAAAAATATTGTTCCAGAGTTTAAAAGATATGATTGATATGAAAGACATAGATAAATGAACCGATTAGCTAAATGGGACCCCCGCGTCTAATATAATGAATTGCTATAAAACTGACATAAAAAAGCTGCGAATAAAAGTAATGCTAATCGAATGAAATATGAATTTGCAAATAAATTGACAAAGAAAGATAATGAAATAAAAATAGTGGTACTCCCGAGTCTAATGAACGAAAACACAAGAAAATTAAAATATTGTAATGGCAGAATAAAGAAAGTAAAGTAATAAATATGCAAAATTAGTAATAAAAATAAAATAAAGTCAATAAATAATTTTAATCGAATAATAAAACTGCAATAAAAATGATATATAAAATTTTGAGTATAAAAGTGCTTGAAGAATGAAAAATAAGAATCAAAACATTAATAAAGTCACAAGCGTAATATGTATATATTAAGAAGAAATGAAAAATAAAGTATATCGTAATGAATGAATAAATGATACGAAAAACAACAGATAAATGTAAAATAAATGATAAATGTAATGAAATAAATATAAAAAAACATGTGAGTGAGGATAATAAAAAATGTTAAAATAGGATATGAAAGAGGATAAACGAGGGTGAACGGGTTACGTTTTTCTGTACGAGAAATAGGATTTGATTAGGCCATAGAAGTTGATTAAAGTAAAGCAAAAAAGATTATTGCATAAAGGAGCAACACGCATAACATTAAAATAGAATAATATGATATAAAATAATATAAAAAACAAGTTAAATAAGAATTAGAAAGTGAGAAATATGAAAAATAAATAGCAATGCCAAAAAGATAAAAATAAATGTCATAATTTGTATATAAAAAAGCACAGAATAAGAAATAAGCCTCGTGAGTATAATAAATATGACTGAAAAAAGACAACAAACATAAAAAATATTGTTCCAGAGTTTAAAAGATATGATTGATATGAAAGACATAGATAAATGAACCGATTAGCTAAATGGGACCCCCGCGTCTAATATAATGAATTGCTATAAAACTGACATAAAAAAGCTGCGAATAAAAGTAATGCTAATCGAATGAAATATGAATTTGCAAATAAATTGACAAAGAAAGATAATGAAATAAAAATAGTGGTACTCCCGAGTCTAATGAACGAAAACACAAGAAAATTAAAATATTGTAATGGCAGAATAAAGAAAGTAAAGTAATAAATATGCAAAATTAGTAATAAAAATAAAATAAAGTCAATAAATAATTTTAATCGAATAATAAAACTGCAATAAAAATTGATATATAAAATTTTGAGTATAAAAGTGCTTGAAGAATGAAAAATAAGAATCAAAACATTAATAAAGTCACAAGCGTAATATGTATATATTAAGAAGAAATGAAAATAAAGTATATCGTAATGAATGAATAAATGATACGAAAAACAACAGATAAATGTAAAATAAATGATAAATGTAATGAAATAAATATAAAAAAACATGTGAGTGAGGATAATAAAAAATGTTAAAATAGGATATGAAAGAGGATAAACGAGGGTGAACGGGTTACGTTTTCTGTACGACGAAATAGGATTTGATTATTGTAATGGCAGAATAAAGAAAGTAAAGTAATAAATATGCAAAATTAGTAATAAAAATAAAATAAAGTCAATAAATAATTTTAATCGAATAATAAAACTGCAATAAAAATGATATATAAAATTTTGAGTATAAAAGTGCTTGAAGAATGAAAAATAAGAATCAAAACATTAATAAAGTCACAAGCGTAATATGTATATATTAAGAAGAAATGATAAATAAAGTATATCGTAATGAATGAATAAATGATACGAAAAACAACAGATAAATAAGAAAATATAAAGTGAGAAATATGAAAAATAAATAGCAATGCAAAAAAGATAAAAATAAATGTCATAATTTGTATATAAAAAAGCACTGAATAAGAAATAAGCCTCGTGAGTATAATAAATATGACTGAAAAAAGACAACAAACATAAAAAATATTGTTCCAGAGTTTAAAAGATATGATTGATATGAAAGACATAGATAAATGAACCGATTAGCTAAATGGGACCCCCGCGTCTAATATAATGAATTGCTATAAAACTGACATAAAAAAGCTGCGAATAAAAGTAATGCTAATCGAATGAAATATGAATTTGCAAATAAATTGACAAAGAAAGATAATGAAATAAAAATAGTGGTACTCCCGAGTCTAATGAACGAAAACACAAGAAAATTAAAATATTGTAATGGCAGAATAAAGAAAGTAAAGTAATAAATATGCAAAATTAGTAATAAAAATAAAATAAAGTCAATAAATAATTTTAATCGAATAATAAAACTGCAATAAAAATGATATATAAAATTTTGAGTATAAAAGTGCTTGAAGAATGAAAAATAAGAATCAAAACATTAATAAAGTCACAAGCGTAATATGTATATATTAAGAAGAAATGAAAAATAAAGTATATCGTAATGAATGAATAAATGATACGAAAAACAACAGATAAATGTAAAATAAATGATAAATGTAATGAAATAAATATAAAAAAACATGTGAGAAATAAAAATAGTGGTACTCCCGAGTCTAATGAACGAAAACACAAGAAAATTAAAATATTGTAAGCCTCGTGAGTATAATAAATATGACTGAAAAAAGACAACAAACATAAAAAATATTGTTCCAGAGTTTAAAAGATATAATCGAATGAAATATGAATTTGCAAATAAATTGACAAAGAAAGATAATGAAATAAAAATAGTGGTACTCCCGAGTCTAATGAACGAAAACACAAGAAAATTAAAATATTGTAATGGCAGAATAAAGAAAGTAAAGTAATAAATATGCAAAATTAGTAATAAAAATAAAATAAAGTCAATAAATAATTTTAATCGAATAATAAAACTGCAATAAAAATGATATATAAAATTTTGAGTATAAAAGTGCTTGAAGAATGAAAAATAAGAATCAAAACATTAATAAAGTCACAAGCGTAATATGTATATATTAAGAAGAAATGAAAAATAAAGTATATCGTAATGAATGAATAAATGATACGAAAAACAACAGATAAATGTAAAATAAATGATAAATGTAATGAAATAAATATAAAAAAACATGTGAGTGAGGATAATAAAAAATGTTAAAATAGGATATGAAAGAGGATAAACGAGGGTGAACGGGTTACGTTTTCTGTACGAGAAATAGGATTTGATTAGGCCATAGAAGTTGATTAAAGTAAAGCAAAAAAGATTATTGCATAAAGGAGCAACACGCATAACATTAAAATAGAATAATATGATATAAAATAATATAAAAAACAAGTTAAATAAGAATTAGAAAGTGAGAAATATGAAAAATAAATAGCAATGCCAAAAAGATAAAAATAAATGTCATAATTTGTATATAAAAAAGCACAGAATAAGAAATAAGCCTCATGTATATATTAAGAAGAAATGAAAAATAAAGTATATCGTAATGAATGAATAAATGATACGAAAAACAACAGATAAATGTAAAATAAATGATAAATGTAATGAAATAAATATAAAAAAACATGTGAGTGAGGATAATAAAAAATGTTAAAATAGGATATGAAAGAGGATAAACGAGGGTGAACGGGTTACGTTTTCTGTACGAGAAATAGGATTTGATTAGGCCATAGAAGTTGATTAAAGTAAAGCAAAAAAGATTATTGCATAAAGGAGCAACACGCATAACATTAAAATAGAATAATATGATATAAAATAATATAAAAAACAAGTTAAATAAGAATTAGAAAGTGAGAAATATGAAAAAATAAATAGCAATGCCAAAAAGATAAAAATAAATGTCATAATTTGTATATAAAAAAGCACAGAATAAGAAATAAGCCTCGTGAGTATAATAAATATGACTGAAAAAAGACAACAAACATAAAAAATATTGTTCCAGAGTTTAAAAGATATGATTGATATGAAAGACATAGATAAATGAACCGATTAGCTAAATGGGACCCCCGCGTCTAATATAATGAATTGCTATAAAACTGACATAAAAAAGCTGCGAATAAAAGTAATGCTAATCGAATGAAATATAATTGCAAATAAATGACAAAAAAGATAACAAAATAAAAAATAGTGGTACTCCAGAGTCTAAAACGAAAACACAAGATATTAAAACATTGATAATGGCAGAATAGCTAAATGGGACCCCCGCGTCTAATATAATGAATTGCTATAAAACTGACATAAAAAAGCTGCGAATAAAAGTAATGCTAATCGAATGAAATATGAATTTGCAAATAAATTGACAAAGAAAGATAATGAAATAAAAATAGTGGTACTCCCGAGTCTAATGAACGAAAACACAAGAAAATTAAAATATTGTAATGGCAGAATAAAGAAAGTAAAGTAATAAATATGCAAAATTAGTAATAAAAATAAAATAAAGTCAATAAATAATTTTAATCGAATAATAAAACTGCAATAAAAATGATATATAAAATTTTGAGTATAAAAGTGCTTGAAGAATGAAAAATAAGAATCAAAACATTAATAAAGTCACAAGCGTAATATGTATATATTAAGAAGAAATGAAAAATAAAGTATATCGTAATGAATGAATAAATGATACGAAAAACAACAGATAAATGTAAAATAAATGATAAATGTAATGAAATAAATATAAAAAAACATGTGAGTGAGGATAATAAAAAATGTTAAAATAGGATATGAAAGAGGATAAACGAGGGTGAACGGGTTACGTTTTCTGTACGAGAAATAGGATTTGATTAGGCCATAGAAGTTGATTAAAGTAAAGCAAAAAAGATTATTGCATAAAGGAGCAACACGCATAACATTAAAATAGAATAATATGATATAAAATAATATAAAAAACAAGTTAAATAAGAATTAGAAAGTGAGAAATATGAAAAATAAATAGCAATGCCAAAAAGATAAAAATAAATGTCATAATTTGTATATAAAAAAGCACAGAATAAGAAATAAGCCTCGTGAGTATAATAAATATGACTGAAAAAAGACAACAAACATAAAAAATATTGTTCCAGAGTTTAAAAGATATGATTGATATGAAAGACATAGATAAATGAACCGATTAGCTAAATGGGACCCCCGCGTCTAATATAATGAATTGCTATAAAACTGACATAAAAAAGCTGCGAATAAAAGTAATGCTAATCGAATGAAATATGAATTTGCAAATAAATTGACAAAGAAAGATAATGAAATAAAAATAGTGGTACTCCCGAGTCTAATGAACGAAAACACAAGAAAATTAAAATATTGTAATGGCAGAATAAAGAAAGTAAAGTAATAAATATGCAAAATTAGTAATAAAAATAAAATAAAGTCAATAAATAATTTTAATCGAATAATAAAACTGCAATAAAAATGATATATAAAATTTTGAGTATAAAAGTGCTTGAAGAATGAAAAATAAGAATCAAAACATTAATAAAGTCACAAGCGTAATATGTATATATTAAGAAGAAATGAAAAATAAAGTATATCGTAATGAATGAATAAATGATACGAAAAACAACAGATAAATGTAAAATAAATGATAAATGTAATGAAATAAATATAAAAAAACATGTGAGTGAGGATAATAAAAAATGTTAAAATAGGATATGAAAGAGGATAAACGAGGGTGAACGGGTTACGTTTTCTGTACGAGAAATAGGATTTGATTAGGCCATAGAAGTTGATTAAAGTAAAGCAAAAAAGATTATTGCATAAAGGAGCAACACGCATAACATTAAAATAGAATAATATGATATAAAATAATATAAAAAACAAGTTAAATAAGAATTAGAAAGTGAGAAATATGAAAAATAAATAGCAATGCCAAAAAGATAAAAATAAATGTCATAATTTGTATATAAAAAAGCACAGAATAAGAAATAAGCCTCGTGAGTATAATAAATATGACTGAAAAAAGACAACAAACATAAAAAATATTGTTCCAGAGTTTAAAAGATATGATTGATATGAAAGACATAGATAAATGAACCGATTAGCTAAATGGGACCCCCGCGTCTAATATAATGAATTGCTATAAAACTGACATAAAAAAGCTGCGAATAAAAGTAATGCTAATCGAATGAAATATGAATTTGCAAATAAATTGACAAAGAAAGATAATGAAATAAAAATAGTGGTACTCCCGAGTCTAATGAACGAAAACACAAGAAAATTAAAATATTGTAATGGCAGAATAAAGAAAGTAAAGTAATAAATATGCAAAATTAGTAATAAAAATAAAATAAAGTCAATAAATAATTTTAATCGAATAATAAAACTGCAATAAAAATGATATATAAAATTTTGAGTATAAAAGTGCTTGAAGAATGAAAAATAAGAATCAAAACATTAATAAAGTCACAAGCGTAATATGTATATATTAAGAAGAAATGAAAAATAAAGTATATCGTAATGAATGAATAAATGATACGAAAAACAACAGATAAATGTAAAATAAATGATAAATGTAATGAAATAAATATAAAAAAACATGTGAGTGAGGATAATAAAAAATGTTAAAATAGGATATGAAAGAGGATAAACGAGGGTGAACGGGTTACGTTTTCTGTACGAGAAATAGGATTTGATTAGGCCATAGAAGTTGATTAAAGTAAAGCAAAAAAGATTATTGCATAAAGGAGCAACACGCATAACATTAAAATAGAATAATATGATATAAAATAATATAAAAAACAAGTTAAATAAGAATTAGAAAGTGAGAAATATGAAAAATAAATAGCAATGCCAAAAAGATAAAAATAAATGTCATAATTTGTATATAAAAAAGCACAGAATAAGAAATAAGCCTCGTGAGTATAATAAATATGACTGAAAAAAGACAACAAACATAAAAAATATTGTTCCAGAGTTTAAAAGATATGATTGATATGAAAGACATAGATAAATGAACCGATTAGCTAAATGGGACCCCCGCGTCTAATATAATGAATTGCTATAAAACTGACATAAAAAAGCTGCGAATAAAAGTAATGCTAATCGAATGAAATATGAATTTGCAAATAAATTGACAAAGAAAGATAATGAAATAAAAATAGTGGTACTCCCGAGTCTAATGAACGAAAACACAAGAAAATTAAAATATTGTAATGGCAGAATAAAGAAAGTAAAGTAATAAATATGCAAAATTAGTAATAAAAATAAAATAAAGTCAATAAATAATTTTAATCGAATAATAAAACTGCAATAAAAATGATATATAAAATTTTGAGTATAAAAGTGCTTGAAGAATGAAAAATAAGAATCAAAACATTAATAAAGTCACAAGCGTAATATGTATATATTAAGAAGAAATGAAAAATAAAGTATATCGTAATGAATGAATAAATGATACGAAAAACAACAGATAAATGTAAAATAAATGATAAATGTAATGAAATAAATATAAAAAAACATGTGAGTGAGGATAATAAAAAATGTTAAAATAGGATATGAAAGAGGATAAACGAGGGTGAACGGGTTACGTTTTCTGTACGAGAAATAGGATTTGATTAGGCCATAGAAGTTGATTAAAGTAAAGCAAAAAAGATTATTGCATAAAGGAGCAACACGCATAACATTAAAATAGAATAATATGATATAAAATAATATAAAAAACAAGTTAAATAAGAATTAGAAAGTGAGAAATATGAAAAATAAATAGCAATGCCAAAAAGATAAAAATAAATGTCATAATTTGTATATAAAAAAGCACAGAATAAGAAATAAGCCTCGTGAGTATAATAAATATGACTGAAAAAAGACAACAAACATAAAAAATATTGTTCCAGAGTTTAAAAGATATGATTGATATGAAAGACATAGATAAATGAACCGATTAGCTAAATGGGACCCCCGCGTCTAATATAATGAATTGCTATAAAACTGACATAAAAAAGCTGCGAATAAAAGTAATGCTAATCGAATGAAATATGAATTTGCAAATAAATTGACAAAGAAAGATAATGAAATAAAAATAGTGGTACTCCCGAGTCTAATGAACGAAAACACAAGAAAATTAAAATATTGTAATGGCAGAATAAAGAAAGTAAAGTAATAAATATGCAAAATTAGTAATAAAAATAAAATAAAGTCAATAAATAATTTTAATCGAATAATAAAACTGCAATAAAAATGATATATAAAATTTTGAGTATAAAAGTGCTTGAAGAATGAAAAATAAGAATCAAAACATTAATAAAGTCACAAGCGTAATATGTATATATTAAGAAGAAATGAAAAATAAAGTATATCGTAATGAATGAATAAATGATACGAAAAACAACAGATAAATGTAAAATAAATGATAAATGTAATGAAATAAATATAAAAAAACATGTGAGTGAGGATAATAAAAAATGTTAAAATAGGATATGAAAGAGGATAAACGAGGGTGAACGGGTTACGTTTTCTGTACGAGAAATAGGATTTGATTAGGCCATAGAAGTTGATTAAAGTAAAGCAAAAAAGATTATTGCATAAAGGAGCAACACGCATAACATTAAAATAGAATAATATGATATAAAATAATATAAAAAACAAGTTAAATAAGAATTAGAAAGTGAGAAATATGAAAAATAAATAGCAATGCCAAAAAGATAAAAATAAATGTCATAATTTGTATATAAAAAAGCACAGAATAAGAAATAAGCCTCGTGAGTATAATAAATATGACTGAAAAAAGACAACAAACATAAAAAATATTGTTCCAGAGTTTAAAAGATATGATTGATATGAAAGACATAGATAAATGAACCGATTAGCTAAATGGGACCCCCGCGTCTAATATAATGAATTGCTATAAAACTGACATAAAAAAGCTGCGAATAAAAGTAATGCTAATCGAATGAAATATGAATTTGCAAATAAATTGACAAAGAAAGATAATGAAATAAAAATAGTGGTACTCCCGAGTCTAATGAACGAAAACACAAGAAAATTAAAATATTGTAATGGCAGAATAAAGAAAGTAAAGTAATAAATATGCAAAATTAGTAATAAAAATAAAATAAAGTCAATAAATAATTTTAATCGAATAATAAAACTGCAATAAAAATGATATATAAAATTTTGAGTATAAAAGTGCTTGAAGAATGAAAAATAAGAATCAAAACATTAATAAAGTCACAAGCGTAATATGTATATATTAAGAAGAAATGAAAAATAAAGTATATCGTAATGAATGAATAAATGATACGAAAAACAACAGATAAATGTAAAATAAATGATAAATGTAATGAAATAAATATAAAAAAACATGTGAGTGAGGATAATAAAAAATGTTAAAATAGGATATGAAAGAGGATAAACGAGGGTGAACGGGTTACGTTTTCTGTACGAGAAATAGGATTTGATTAGGCCATAGAAGTTGATTAAAGTAAAGCAAAAAAGATTATTGCATAAAGGAGCAACACGCATAACATTAAAATAGAATAATATGATATAAAATAATATAAAAAACAAGTTAAATAAGAATTAGAAAGTGAGAAATATGAAAAATAAATAGCAATGCCAAAAAGATAAAAATAAATGTCATAATTTGTATATAAAAAAGCACAGAATAAGAAATAAGCCTCGTGAGTATAATAAATATGACTGAAAAAAGACAACAAACATAAAAAATATTGTTCCAGAGTTTAAAAGATATGATTGATATGAAAGACATAGATAAATGAACCGATTAGCTAAATGGGACCCCCGCGTCTAATATAATGAATTGCTATAAAACTGACATAAAAAAGCTGCGAATAAAAGTAATGCTAATCGAATGAAATATGAATTTGCAAATAAATTGACAAAGAAAGATAATGAAATAAAAATAGTGGTACTCCCGAGTCTAATGAACGAAAACACAAGAAAATTAAAATATTGTAATGGCAGAATAAAGAAAGTAAAGTAATAAATATGCAAAATTAGTAATAAAAATAAAATAAAGTCAATAAATAATTTTAATCGAATAATAAAACTGCAATAAAAATGATATATAAAATTTTGAGTATAAAAGTGCTTGAAGAATGAAAAATAAGAATCAAAACATTAATAAAGTCACAAGCGTAATATGTATATATTAAGAAGAAATGAAAAATAAAGTATATCGTAATGAATGAATAAATGATACGAAAAACAACAGATAAATGTAAAATAAATGATAAATGTAATGAAATAAATATAAAAAAACATGTGAGTGAGGATAATAAAAAATGTTAAAATAGGATATGAAAGAGGATAAACGAGGGTGAACGGGTTACGTTTTCTGTACGAGAAATAGGATTTGATTAGGCCATAGAAGTTGATTAAAGTAAAGCAAAAAAGATTATTGCATAAAGGAGCAACACGCATAACATTAAAATAGAATAATATGATATAAAATAATATAAAAAACAAGTTAAATAAGAATTAGAAAGTGAGAAATATGAAAAATAAATAGCAATGCCAAAAAGATAAAAATAAATGTCATAATTTGTATATAAAAAAGCACAGAATAAGAAATAAGCCTCGTGAGTATAATAAATATGACTGAAAAAAGACAACAAACATAAAAAATATTGTTCCAGAGTTTAAAAGATATGATTGATATGAAAGACATAGATAAATGAACCGATTAGCTAAATGGGACCCCCGCGTCTAATATAATGAATTGCTATAAAACTGACATAAAAAAGCTGCGAATAAAAGTAATGCTAATCGAATGAAATATGAATTTGCAAATAAATTGACAAAGAAAGATAATGAAATAAAAATAGTGGTACTCCCGAGTCTAATGAACGAAAACACAAGAAAATTAAAATATTGTAATGGCAGAATAAAGAAAGTAAAGTAATAAATATGCAAAATTAGTAATAAAAATAAAATAAAGTCAATAAATAATTTTAATCGAATAATAAAACTGCAATAAAAATGATATATAAAATTTTGAGTATAAAAGTGCTTGAAGAATGAAAAATAAGAATCAAAACATTAATAAAGTCACAAGCGTAATATGTATATATTAAGAAGAAATGAAAAATAAAGTATATCGTAATGAATGAATAAATGATACGAAAAACAACAGATAAATGTAAAATAAATGATAAATGTAATGAAATAAATATAAAAAAACATGTGAGTGAGGATAATAAAAAATGTTAAAATAGGATATGAAAGAGGATAAACGAGGGTGAACGGGTTACGTTTTCTGTACGAGAAATAGGATTTGATTAGGCCATAGAAGTTGATTAAAGTAAAGCAAAAAAGATTATTGCATAAAGGAGCAACACGCATAACATTAAAATAGAATAATATGATATAAAATAATATAAAAAACAAGTTAAATAAGAATTAGAAAGTGAGAAATATGAAAAATAAATAGCAATGCCAAAAAGATAAAAATAAATGTCATAATTTGTATATAAAAAAGCACAGAATAAGAAATAAGCCTCGTGAGTATAATAAATATGACTGAAAAAAGACAACAAACATAAAAAATATTGTTCCAGAGTTTAAAAGATATGATTGATATGAAAGACATAGATAAATGAACCGATTAGCTAAATGGGACCCCCGCGTCTAATATAATGAATTGCTATAAAACTGACATAAAAAAGCTGCGAATAAAAGTAATGCTAATCGAATGAAATATGAATTTGCAAATAAATTGACAAAGAAAGATAATGAAATAAAAATAGTGGTACTCCCGAGTCTAATGAACGAAAACACAAGAAAATTAAAATATTGTAATGGCAGAATAAAGAAAGTAAAGTAATAAATATGCAAAATTAGTAATAAAAATAAAATAAAGTCAATAAATAATTTTAATCGAATAATAAAACTGCAATAAAAATGATATATAAAATTTTGAGTATAAAAGTGCTTGAAGAATGAAAAATAAGAATCAAAACATTAATAAAGTCACAAGCGTAATATGTATATATTAAGAAGAAATGAAAAATAAAGTATATCGTAATGAATGAATAAATGATACGAAAAACAACAGATAAATGTAAAATAAATGATAAATGTAATGAAATAAATATAAAAAAACATGTGAGTGAGGATAATAAAAAATGTTAAAATAGGATATGAAAGAGGATAAACGAGGGTGAACGGGTTACGTTTTCTGTACGAGAAATAGGATTTGATTAGGCCATAGAAGTTGATTAAAGTAAAGCAAAAAAGATTATTGCATAAAGGAGCAACACGCATAACATTAAAATAGAATAATATGATATAAAATAATATAAAAAACAAGTTAAATAAGAATTAGAAAGTGAGAAATATGAAAAATAAATAGCAATGCCAAAAAGATAAAAATAAATGTCATAATTTGTATATAAAAAAGCACAGAATAAGAAATAAGCCTCGTGAGTATAATAAATATGACTGAAAAAAGACAACAAACATAAAAAATATTGTTCCAGAGTTTAAAAGATATGATTGATATGAAAGACATAGATAAATGAACCGATTAGCTAAATGGGACCCCCGCGTCTAATATAATGAATTGCTATAAAACTGACATAAAAAAGCTGCGAATAAAAGTAATGCTAATCGAATGAAATATGAATTTGCAAATAAATTGACAAAGAAAGATAATGAAATAAAAATAGTGGTACTCCCGAGTCTAATGAACGAAAACACAAGAAAATTAAAATATTGTAATGGCAGAATAAAGAAAGTAAAGTAATAAATATGCAAAATTAGTAATAAAAATAAAATAAAGTCAATAAATAATTTTAATCGAATAATAAAACTGCAATAAAAATGATATATAAAATTTTGAGTATAAAAGTGCTTGAAGAATGAAAAATAAGAATCAAAACATTAATAAAGTCACAAGCGTAATATGTATATATTAAGAAGAAATGAAAAATAAAGTATATCGTAATGAATGAATAAATGATACGAAAAACAACAGATAAATGTAAAATAAATGATAAATGTAATGAAATAAATATAAAAAAACATGTGAATGAGGATAATAAAAAATGTTAAAATAGGATATGAAAGAGGATAAACGAGGGTGAACGGGTTACGTTTTCTGTACGAGAAATAGGATTTGATTAGGCCATAGAAGTTGATTAAAGTAAAGCAAAAAAGATTATTGCATAAAGGAGCAACACGCATAACATTAAAATAGAATAATATGATATAAAATAATATAAAAAACAAGTTAAATAAGAATTAGAAAGTGAGAAATATGAAAAATAAATAGCAATGCCAAAAAGATAAAAATAAATGTCATAATTTGTATATAAAAAAGCACAGAATAAGAAATAAGCCTCGTGAGTATAATAAATATGACTGAAAAAAGACAACAAACATAAAAAATATTGTTCCAGAGTCTAAAAGATATGATTGATATGAAAGACATAGATAAATGAACCGATTAGCTAAATGGGACCCCCGCGTCTAATATATATGAATTGCTATAAAACTGACATAAAAAAGCTGCGAATAAAAGTAATGCTAATCGAATGAAATATGAATTTGCAAATAAATTGACAAAGAAAGATAATGAAATAAAAATAGTGGTACTCCCGAGTCTAATGAACGAAAACACAAGAAAATTAAAATATTGTAATGGCAGAATAAAGAAAGTAAAGTAATAAATATGCAAAATTAGTAATAAAAATAAAATAAAGTCAATAAATAATTTTAATCGAATAATAAAACTGCAATAAAAATGATATATAAAATTTTGAGTATAAAAGTGCTTGAAGAATGAAAAATAAGAATCAAAACATTAATAAAGTCACAAGCGTAATATGTATATATTAAGAAGAAATGAAAAATAAAGTATATCGTAATGAATGAATAAATGATACGAAAAACAACAGATAAATGTAAAATAAATGATAAATGTAATGAAATAAATATAAAAAAACATGTGAATGAGGATAATAAAAAATGTTAAAATAGGATATGAAAGAGGATAAACGAGGGTGAACGGGTTACGTTTTCTGTACGAGAAATAGGATTTGATTAGGCCATAGAAGTTGATTAAAGTAAAGCAAAAAAGATTATTGCATAAAGGAGCAACACGCATAACATTAAAATAGAATAATATGATATAAAATAATATAAAAAACAAGTTAAATAAGAATTAGAAAGTGAGAAATATGAAAAATAAATAGCAATGCCAAAAAGATAAAAATAAATGTCATAATTTGTATATAAAAAAGCACAGAATAAGAAATAAGCCTCGTGAGTATAATAAATATGACTGAAAAAAGACAACAAACATAAAAAATATTGTTCCAGAGTCTAAAAGATATGATTGATATGAAAGACATAGATAAATGAACCGATTAGCTAAATGGGACCCCCGCGTCTAATATATATGAATTGCTATAAAACTGACATAAAAAAGCTGCGAATAAAAGTAATGCTAATCGAATGAAATATGAATTTGCAAATAAATTGACAAAGAAAGATAATGAAATAAAAATAGTGGTACTCCCGAGTCTAATGAACGAAAACACAAGAAAATTAAAATATTGTAATGGCAGAATAAAGAAAGTAAAGTAATAAATATGCAAAATTAGTAATAAAAATAAAATAAAGTCAATAAATAATTTTAATCGAATAATAAAACTGCAATAAAAATGATATATAAAATTTTGAGTATAAAAGTGCTTGAAGAATGAAAAATAAGAATCAAAACATTAATAAAGTCACAAGCGTAATATGTATATATTAAGAAGAAATGAAAAATAAAGTATATCGTAATGAATGAATAAATGATACGAAAAACAACAGATAAATGTAAAATAAATGATAAATGTAATGAAATAAATATAAAAAAACATGTGAATGAGGATAATAAAAAATGTTAAAATAGGATATGAAAGAGGATAAACGAGGGTGAACGGGTTACGTTTTCTGTACGAGAAATAGGATTTGATTAGGCCATAGAAGTTGATTAAAGTAAAGCAAAAAAGATTATTGCATAAAGGAGCAACACGCATAACATTAAAATAGAATAATATGATATAAAATAATATAAAAAACAAGTTAAATAAGAATTAGAAAGTGAGAAATATGAAAAATAAATAGCAATGCCAAAAAGATAAAAATAAATGTCATAATTTGTATATAAAAAAGCACAGAATAAGAAATAAGCCTCGTGAGTATAATAAATATGACTGAAAAAAGACAACAAACATAAAAAATATTGTTCCAGAGTCTAAAAGATATGATTGATATGAAAGACATAGATAAATGAACCGATTAGCTAAATGGGACCCCCGCGTCTAATATATATGAATTGCTATAAAACTGACATAAAAAAGCTGCGAATAAAAGTAATGCTAATCGAATGAAATATGAATTTGCAAATAAATTGACAAAGAAAGATAATGAAATAAAAATAGTGGTACTCCCGAGTCTAATGAACGAAAACACAAGAAAATTAAAATATTGTAATGGCAGAATAAAGAAAGTAAAGTAATAAATATGCAAAATTAGTAATAAAAATAAAATAAAGTCAATAAATAATTTTAATCGAATAATAAAACTGCAATAAAAATGATATATAAAATTTTGAGTATAAAAGTGCTTGAAGAATGAAAAATAAGAATCAAAACATTAATAAAGTCACAAGCGTAATATGTATATATTAAGAAGAAATGAAAAATAAAGTATATCGTAATGAATGAATAAATGATACGAAAAACAACAGATAAATGTAAAATAAATGATAAATGTAATGAAATAAATATAAAAAAACATGTGAATGAGGATAATAAAAAATGTTAAAATAGGATATGAAAGAGGATAAACGAGGGTGAACGGGTTACGTTTTCTGTACGAGAAATAGGATTTGATTAGGCCATAGAAGTTGATTAAAGTAAAGCAAAAAAGATTATTGCATAAAGGAGCAACACGCATAACATTAAAATAGAATAATATGATATAAAATAATATAAAAAACAAGTTAAATAAGAATTAGAAAGTGAGAAATATGAAAAATAAATAGCAATGCCAAAAAGATAAAAATAAATGTCATAATTTGTATATAAAAAAGCACAGAATAAGAAATAAGCCTCGTGAGTATAATAAATATGACTGAAAAAAGACAACAAACATAAAAAATATTGTTCCAGAGTCTAAAAGATATGATTGATATGAAAGACATAGATAAATGAACCGATTAGCTAAATGGGACCCCCGCGTCTAATATATATGAATTGCTATAAAACTGACATAAAAAAGCTGCGAATAAAAGTAATGCTAATCGAATGAAATATGAATTTGCAAATAAATTGACAAAGAAAGATAATGAAATAAAAATAGTGGTACTCCCGAGTCTAATGAACGAAAACACAAGAAAATTAAAATATTGTAATGGCAGAATAAAGAAAGTAAAGTAATAAATATGCAAAATTAGTAATAAAAATAAAATAAAGTCAATAAATAATTTTAATCGAATAATAAAACTGCAATAAAAATGATATATAAAATTTTGAGTATAAAAGTGCTTGAAGAATGAAAAATAAGAATCAAAACATTAATAAAGTCACAAGCGTAATATGTATATATTAAGAAGAAATGAAAAATAAAGTATATCGTAATGAATGAATAAATGATACGAAAAACAACAGATAAATGTAAAATAAATGATAAATGTAATGAAATAAATATAAAAAAACATGTGAATGAGGATAATAAAAAATGTTAAAATAGGATATGAAAGAGGATAAACGAGGGTGAACGGGTTACGTTTTCTGTACGAGAAATAGGATTTGATTAGGCCATAGAAGTTGATTAAAGTAAAGCAAAAAAGATTATTGCATAAAGGAGCAACACGCATAACATTAAAATAGAATAATATGATATAAAATAATATAAAAAACAAGTTAAATAAGAATTAGAAAGTGAGAAATATGAAAAATAAATAGCAATGCCAAAAAGATAAAAATAAATGTCATAATTTGTATATAAAAAAGCACAGAATAAGAAATAAGCCTCGTGAGTATAATAAATATGACTGAAAAAAGACAACAAACATAAAAAATATTGTTCCAGAGTCTAAAAGATATGATTGATATGAAAGACATAGATAAATGAACCGATTAGCTAAATGGGACCCCCGCGTCTAATATATATGAATTGCTATAAAACTGACATAAAAAAGCTGCGAATAAAAGTAATGCTAATCGAATGAAATATGAATTTGCAAATAAATTGACAAAGAAAGATAATGAAATAAAAATAGTGGTACTCCCGAGTCTAATGAACGAAAACACAAGAAAATTAAAATATTGTAATGGCAGAATAAAGAAAGTAAAGTAATAAATATGCAAAATTAGTAATAAAAATAAAATAAAGTCAATAAATAATTTTAATCGAATAATAAAACTGCAATAAAAATGATATATAAAATTTTGAGTATAAAAGTGCTTGAAGAATGAAAAATAAGAATCAAAACATTAATAAAGTCACAAGCGTAATATGTATATATTAAGAAGAAATGAAAAATAAAGTATATCGTAATGAATGAATAAATGATACGAAAAACAACAGATAAATGTAAAATAAATGATAAATGTAATGAAATAAATATAAAAAAACATGTGAATGAGGATAATAAAAAATGTTAAAATAGGATATGAAAGAGGATAAACGAGGGTGAACGGGTTACGTTTTCTGTACGAGAAATAGGATTTGATTAGGCCATAGAAGTTGATTAAAGTAAAGCAAAAAAGATTATTGCATAAAGGAGCAACACGCATAACATTAAAATAGAATAATATGATATAAAATAATATAAAAAACAAGTTAAATAAGAATTAGAAAGTGAGAAATATGAAAAATAAATAGCAATGCCAAAAAGATAAAAATAAATGTCATAATTTGTATATAAAAAAGCACAGAATAAGAAATAAGCCTCGTGAGTATAATAAATATGACTGAAAAAAGACAACAAACATAAAAAATATTGTTCCAGAGTCTAAAAGATATGATTGATATGAAAGACATAGATAAATGAACCGATTAGCTAAATGGGACCCCCGCGTCTAATATATATGAATTGCTATAAAACTGACATAAAAAAGCTGCGAATAAAAGTAATGCTAATCGAATGAAATATGAATTTGCAAATAAATTGACAAAGAAAGATAATGAAATAAAAATAGTGGTACTCCCGAGTCTAATGAACGAAAACACAAGAAAATTAAAATATTGTAATGGCAGAATAAAGAAAGTAAAGTAATAAATATGCAAAATTAGTAATAAAATAAAGAAAAATAATTTTAATCGATAAAGTAATGAAATAAATATTTGTGAATGAGGATAATAAAAAATGTTAAAATAGGATATGAAAGAGGATAAACGAGGGTGAACGGGTTACGTTTTCTGTACGAGAAATAGGATTTGATTAGGCCATAGAAGTTGATTAAAGTAAAGCAAAAAAGATTATTGCATAAAGGAGCAACACGCATAACATTAAAATAGAATAATATGATATAAAATAATATAAAAAACAAGTTAAATAAGAATTAGAAAGTGAGAAATATGAAAAATAAATAGCAATGCCAAAAAGATAAAAATAAATGTCATAATTTGTATATAAAAAAGCACAGAATAAGAAATAAGCCTCGTGAGTATAATAAATATGACTGAAAAAAGACAACAAACATAAAAAATATTGTTCCAGAGTCTAAAAGATATGATTGATATGAAAGACATAGATAAATGAACCGATTAGCTAAATGGGACCCCCGCGTCTAATATATATGAATTGCTATAAAACTGACATAAAAAAGCTGCGAATAAAAGTAATGCTAATCGAATGAAATATGAATTTGCAAATAAATTGACAAAGAAAGATAATGAAATAAAAATAGTGGTACTCCCGAGTCTAATGAACGAAAACACAAGAAAATTAAAATATTGTAATGGCAGAATAAAGAAAGTAAAGTAATAAATATGCAAAATTAGTAATAAAAATAAAATAAAGTCAATAAATAATTTTAATCGAATAATAAAACTGCAATAAAAATGATATATAAAATTTTGAGTATAAAAGTGCTTGAAGAATGAAAAATAAGAATCAAAACATTAATAAAGTCACAAGCGTAATATGTATATATTAAGAAGAAATGAAAAATAAAGTATATCGTAATGAATGAATAAATGATACGAAAAACAACAGATAAATGTAAAATAAATGATAAATGTAATGAAATAAATATAAAAAAACATGTGAATGAGGATAATAAAAAATGTTAAAATAGGATATGAAAGAGGATAAACGAGGGTGAACGGGTTACGTTTTCTGTACGAGAAATAGGATTTGATTAGGCCATAGAAGTTGATTAAAGTAAAGCAAAAAAGATTATTGCATAAAGGAGCAACACGCATAACATTAAAATAGAATAATATGATATAAAATAATATAAAAAACAAGTTAAATAAGAATTAGAAAGTGAGAAATATGAAAAATAAATAGCAATGCCAAAAAGATAAAAATAAATGTCATAATTTGTATATAAAAAAGCACAGAATAAGAAATAAGCCTCGTGAGTATAATAAATATGACTGAAAAAAGACAACAAACATAAAAAATATTGTTCCAGAGTCTAAAAGATATGATTGATATGAAAGACATAGATAAATGAACCGATTAGCTAAATGGGACCCCCGCGTCTAATATATATGAATTGCTATAAAACTGACATAAAAAAGCTGCGAATAAAAGTAATGCTAATCGAATGAAATATGAATTTGCAAATAAATTGACAAAGAAAGATAATGAAATAAAAATAGTGGTACTCCCGAGTCTAATGAACGAAAACACAAGAAAATTAAAATATTGTAATGGCAGAATAAAGAAAGTAAAGTAATAAATATGCAAAATTAGTAATAAAAATAAAATAAAGTCAATAAATAATTTTAATCGAATAATAAAACTGCAATAAAAATGATATATAAAATTTTGAGTATAAAAGTGCTTGAAGAATGAAAAATAAGAATCAAAACATTAATAAAGTCACAAGCGTAATATGTATATATTAAGAAGAAATGAAAAATAAAGTATATCGTAATGAATGAATAAATGATACGAAAAACAACAGATAAATGTAAAATAAATGATAAATGTAATGAAATAAATATAAAAAAACATGTGAATGAGGATAATAAAAAATGTTAAAATAGGATATGAAAGAGGATAAACGAGGGTGAACGGGTTACGTTTTCTGTACGAGAAATAGGATTTGATTAGGCCATAGAAGTTGATTAAAGTAAAGCAAAAAAGATTATTGCATAAAGGAGCAACACGCATAACATTAAAATAGAATAATATGATATAAAATAATATAAAAAACAAGTTAAATAAGAATTAGAAAGTGAGAAATATGAAAAATAAATAGCAATGCCAAAAAGATAAAAATAAATGTCATAATTTGTATATAAAAAAGCACAGAATAAGAAATAAGCCTCGTGAGTATAATAAATATGACTGAAAAAAGACAACAAACATAAAAAATATTGTTCCAGAGTCTAAAAGATATGATTGATATGAAAGACATAGATAAATGAACCGATTAGCTAAATGGGACCCCCGCGTCTAATATATATGAATTGCTATAAAACTGACATAAAAAAGCTGCGAATAAAAGTAATGCTAATCGAATGAAATATGAATTTGCAAATAAATTGACAAAGAAAGATAATGAAATAAAAATAGTGGTACTCCCGAGTCTAATGAACGAAAACACAAGAAAATTAAAATATTGTAATGGCAGAATAAAGAAAGTAAAGTAATAAATATGCAAAATTAGTAATAAAAATAAAATAAAGTCAATAAATAATTTTAATCGAATAATAAAACTGCAATAAAAATGATATATAAAATTTTGAGTATAAAAGTGCTTGAAGAATGAAAAATAAGAATCAAAACATTAATAAAGTCACAAGCGTAATATGTATATATTAAGAAGAAATGAAAAATAAAGTATATCGTAATGAATGAATAAATGATACGAAAAACAACAGATAAATGTAAAATAAATGATAAATGTAATGAAATAAATATAAAAAAACATGTGAATGAGGATAATAAAAAATGTTAAAATAGGATATGAAAGAGGATAAACGAGGGTGAACGGGTTACGTTTTCTGTACGAGAAATAGGATTTGATTAGGCCATAGAAGTTGATTAAAGTAAAGCAAAAAAGATTATTGCATAAAGGAGCAACACGCATAACATTAAAATAGAATAATATGATATAAAATAATATAAAAAACAAGTTAAATAAGAATTAGAAAGTGAGAAATATGAAAAATAAATAGCAATGCCAAAAAGATAAAAATAAATGTCATAATTTGTATATAAAAAAGCACAGAATAAGAAATAAGCCTCGTGAGTATAATAAATATGACTGAAAAAAGACAACAAACATAAAAAATATTGTTCCAGAGTCTAAAAGATATGATTGATATGAAAGACATAGATAAATGAACCGATTAGCTAAATGGGACCCCCGCGTCTAATATATATGAATTGCTATAAAACTGACATAAAAAAGCTGCGAATAAAAGTAATGCTAATCGAATGAAATATGAATTTGCAAATAAATTGACAAAGAAAGATAATGAAATAAAAATAGTGGTACTCCCGAGTCTAATGAACGAAAACACAAGAAAATTAAAATATTGTAATGGCAGAATAAAGAAAGTAAAGTAATAAATATGCAAAATTAGTAATAAAAATAAAATAAAGTCAATAAATAATTTTAATCGAATAATAAAACTGCAATAAAAATGATATATAAAATTTTGAGTATAAAAGTGCTTGAAGAATGAAAAATAAGAATCAAAACATTAATAAAGTCACAAGCGTAATATGTATATATTAAGAAGAAATGAAAAATAAAGTATATCGTAATGAATGAATAAATGATACGAAAAACAACAGATAAATGTAAAATAAATGATAAATGTAATGAAATAAATATAAAAAAACATGTGAATGAGGATAATAAAAAATGTTAAAATAGGATATGAAAGAGGATAAACGAGGGTGAACGGGTTACGTTTTCTGTACGAGAAATAGGATTTGATTAGGCCATAGAAGTTGATTAAAGTAAAGCAAAAAAGATTATTGCATAAAGGAGCAACACGCATAACATTAAAATAGAATAATATGATATAAAATAATATAAAAAACAAGTTAAATAAGAATTAGAAAGTGAGAAATATGAAAAATAAATAGCAATGCCAAAAAGATAAAAATAAATGTCATAATTTGTATATAAAAAAGCACAGAATAAGAAATAAGCCTCGTGAGTATAATAAATATGACTGAAAAAAGACAACAAACATAAAAAATATTGTTCCAGAGTCTAAAAGATATGATTGATATGAAAGACATAGATAAATGAACCGATTAGCTAAATGGGACCCCCGCGTCTAATATATATGAATTGCTATAAAACTGACATAAAAAAGCTGCGAATAAAAGTAATGCTAATCGAATGAAATATGAATTTGCAAATAAATTGACAAAGAAAGATAATGAAATAAAAATAGTGGTACTCCCGAGTCTAATGAACGAAAACACAAGAAAATTAAAATATTGTAATGGCAGAATAAAGAAAGTAAAGTAATAAATATGCAAAATTAGTAATAAAAATAAAATAAAGTCAATAAATAATTTTAATCGAATAATAAAACTGCAATAAAAATGATATATAAAATTTTGAGTATAAAAGTGCTTGAAGAATGAAAAATAAGAATCAAAACATTAATAAAGTCACAAGCGTAATATGTATATATTAAGAAGAAATGAAAAATAAAGTATATCGTAATGAATGAATAAATGATACGAAAAACAACAGATAAATGTAAAATAAATGATAAATGTAATGAAATAAATATAAAAAAACATGTGAATGAGGATAATAAAAAATGTTAAAATAGGATATGAAAGAGGATAAACGAGGGTGAACGGGTTACGTTTTCTGTACGAGAAATAGGATTTGATTAGGCCATAGAAGTTGATTAAAGTAAAGCAAAAAAGATTATTGCATAAAGGAGCAACACGCATAACATTAAAATAGAATAATATGATATAAAATAATATAAAAAACAAGTTAAATAAGAATTAGAAAGTGAGAAATATGAAAAATAAATAGCAATGCCAAAAAGATAAAAATAAATGTCATAATTTGTATATAAAAAAGCACAGAATAAGAAATAAGCCTCGTGAGTATAATAAATATGACTGAAAAAAGACAACAAACATAAAAAATATTGTTACAGAGTCTAAAAGATATGATTGATATGAAAGACATAGATAAATGAACCGATTAGCTAAATGGGACCCCCGCGTCTAATATATATGAATTGCTATAAAACTGACATAAAAAAGCTGCGAATAAAAGTAATGCTAATCGAATGAAATATGAATTTGCAAATAAATTGACAAAGAAAGATAATGAAATAAAAATAGTTGTACTCCCGAGTCTAATGAACGAAAACACAAGAAAATTAAAATATTGTAATGGCAGAATAAAGAAAGTAAAGTAAAAAATATGCAAAATTAGTAATAAAAATAAAATAAAGTCAATAAATAATTTTAATCGAATAATAAAACTGCAATAAAAATGATATATAAAATTTTGAGTATAAAAGTGCTTGAAGAATGAAAAATAAGAATCAAAACATTAATAAAGTCACAAGCGTAATATGTATATATTAAGAAGAAATGAAAAATAAAGTATATCGTAATGAATGAATAAATGATACGAAAAACAACAGATAAATGTAAAATAAATGATAAATGTAATGAAATAAATATAAAAAAACATGTGAGTGAGGATAATAAAAAATGTTAAAATAGGATATGAAAGAGGATAAACGAGGGTGAACGGGTTACGTTTTCTGTACGAGAAATAGGATTTGATTAGGCCATAGAAGTTGATTAAAGTAAAGCAAAAAAGATTATTGCATAAAGGAGCAACACGCATAACATTAAAATAGAATAATATGATATAAAATAATATAAAAAACAAGTTAAATAAGAATTAGAAAGTGAGAAATATGAAAAATAAATAGCAATGCCAAAAAGATAAAAATAAATGTCATAATTTGTATATAAAAAAGCACAGAATAAGAAATAAGCCTCGTGAGTATAATAAATATGACTGAAAAAAGACAACAAACATAAAAAATATTGTTCCAGAGTTTAAAAGATATGATTGATATGAAAGACATAGATAAATGAACCGATTAGCTAAATGGGACCCCCGCGTCTAATATAATGAATTGCTATAAAACTGACATAAAAAAGCTGCGAATAAAAGTAATGCTAATCGAATGAAATATGAATTTGCAAATAAATTGACAAAGAAAGATAATGAAATAAAAATAGTGGTAC
>CAMPDV010006162.1:0-21119 GCA_946699065.1 Loxodes magnus | reverse complement strand
CACTTTTCTTAGAAATCTTATCATTCTTTTAAACTTCTTGTTCTTAAAACTTTCAATTACATGATCTTCAGACTCTTTTACTTGCTTTTCTACCTCACTTTTCTTAGAAATCTTATCATTCTTTTAAACTTCTTGTTCTTAAAACTTTCAATTACATATACTGATCTTCAGACTCTTTTACTTGCTTTTCTACCTCACTTTTCTTAGAAATCTTATCATTCTTTTAAACTTCTTGTTCTTAAAACTTTCAATTACATATACTGATCTTCAGACTCTTTTACTTGCTTTTCTACCTCACTTTTCTTAGAAATCTTATCATTCTTTTAAACTTCTTGTTCTTAAAACTTTCAATTAAATATACTGATCTTCAGACTCTTTTACTTGCTTTTCTACCTCACTTTTTCTTAGAAATCTTATCATTCTTTTAAACTTCTTGTTCTTAAAACTTTCAATTACATATACTGATCTTCAGACTCTTTTACTTGCTTTTCTACCTCACTTTTCTTAGAAATCTTATCATTCTTTTAAACTTCTTGTTCTTAAAACTTTCAATTACATGATCTTCAGACTCTTTTACTTGCTTTTCTACCTCACTTTTCTTAGAAATCTTATCATTCTTTTAAACTTCTTGTTCTTAAAACTTTCAATTACATGATCTTCAGACTCTTTTACTTGCTTTTCTACCTCACTTTTCTTAGAAATCTTATCATTCTTTTAAACTTCTTGTTCTTAAAACTTTCAATTACATATACTGATCTTCAGACTCTTTTACTTGCTTTTCTACCTCACTTTTCTTAGAAATCTTATCATTCTTTTAAACTTCTTGTTCTTAAAACTTTCAATTAAATATACTGATCTTCAGACTCTTTTACTTGCTTTTCTACCTCACTTTTCTTAGAAATCTTATCATTCTTTTAAACTTCTTGTTCTTAAAACTTTCAATTACATATACTGATCTTCAGACTCTTTTACTTGCTTTTCTACCTCACTTTTCTTAGAAATCTTATCATTCTTTTAAACTTCTTGTTCTTAAAACTTTCAATTACATGATCTTCAGACTCTTTTTACTTGCTTTTCTACCTCACTTTTCTTAGAAATCTTATCATTCTTTTAAACTTCTTGTTCTTAAAACTTTCAATTACATGATCTTCAGACTCTTTTACTTGCTTTTCTACCTCACTTTCTTAGAAATCTTATCATTCTTTTAAACTTCTTGTTCTTAAAACTTTCAATTACATGATCTTCAGACTCTTTTACTTGCTTTTCTACCTCACTTTTCTTAGAAATCTTATCATTCTTTTAAACTTCTTGTTCTTAAAACTTTCAATTACATGATCTTCAGACTCTTTTACTTGCTTTTCTACCTCACTTTTCTTAGAAATCTTATCATTCTTTTAAACTTCTTGTTCTTAAAACTTTCAATTACATGATCTTCAGACTCTTTTACTTGCTTTTCTACCTCACTTTTCTTAGAAATCTTATCATTCTTTTAAACTTCTTGTTCTTAAAACTTTCAATTAAATATACTGATCTTCAGACTCTTTTACTTGCTTTTCTACCTCACTTTTCTTAGAAATCTTATCATTCTTTTAAACTTCTTGTTCTTAAAACTTTCAATTACATATACTGATCTTCAGACTCTTTTACTTGCTTTTCTACCTCACTTTTCTTAGAAATCTTATCATTCTTTTAAACTTCTTGTTCTTAAAACTTTCAATTACATGATCTTCAGACTCTTTTACTTGCTTTTCTACCTCACTTTTCTTAGAAATCTTATCATTCTTTTAAACTTCTTGTTCTTAAAACTTTCAATTACATATACTGATCTTCAGACTCTTTTACTTGCTTTTCTACCTCACTTTTCTTAGAAATCTTATCATTCTTTTAAACTTCTTGTTCTTAAAACTTTCAATTACATATACTGATCTTCAGACTCTTTTACTTGCTTTTCTACCTCACTTTTCTTAGAAATCTTATCATTCTTTTAAACTTCTTGTTCTTAAAACTTTCAATTACATGATCTTCAGACTCTTTTACTTGCTTTTCTACCTCACTTTTCTTAGAAATCTTATCATTCTTTTAAACTTCTTGTTCTTAAAACTTTCAATTACATGATCTTCAGACTCTTTTACTTGCTTTTCTACCTCACTTTTCTTAGAAATCTTATCATTCTTTTAAACTTCTTGTTCTTAAAACTTTCAATTAAATATACTGATCTTCAGACTCTTTTACTTGCTTTTCTACCTCACTTTTCTTAGAAATCTTATCATTCTTTTAAACTTCTTGTTCTTAAAACTTTCAATTACATATACTGATCTTCAGACTCTTTTACTTGCTTTTCTACCTCACTTTTCTTAGAAATCTTATCATTCTTTTAAACTTCTTGTTCTTAAAACTTTCAATTACATGATCTTCAGACTCTTTTACTTGCTTTTCTACCTCACTTTTCTTAGAAATCTTATCATTCTTTTAAACTTCTTGTTCTTAAAACTTTCAATTACATATACTGATCTTCAGACTCTTTTACTTGCTTTTCTACCTCACTTTTCTTAGAAATCTTATCATTCTTTTAAACTTCTTGTTCTTAAAACTTTCAATTACATATACTGATCTTCAGACTCTTTTACTTGCTTTTCTACCTCACTTTTCTTAGAAATCTTATCATTCTTTTAAACTTCTTGTTCTTAAAACTTTCAATTAAATATACTGATCTTCAGACTCTTTTACTTGCTTTTCTACCTCACTTTTCTTAGAAATCTTATCATTCTTTTAAACTTCTTGTTCTTAAAACTTTCAATTACATATACTGATCTTCAGACTCTTTTTACTTGCTTTTCTACCTCACTTTTCTTAGAAATCTTATCATTCTTTTAAACTTCTTGTTCTTAAAACTTTCAATTACATGATCTTCAGACTCTTTTACTTGCTTTTCTACCTCACTTTTCTTAGAAATCTTATCATTCTTTTAAACTTCTTGTTCTTAAAACTTTCAATTACATGATCTTCAGACTCTTTTACTTGCTTTTCTACCTCACTTTTCTTAGAAATCTTATCATTCTTTTAAACTTCTTGTTCTTAAAACTTTCAATTACATGATCTTCAGACTCTTTTACTTGCTTTTCTACCTCACTTTTCTTAGAAATCTTATCATTCTTTTAAACTTCTTGTTCTTAAAACTTTCAATTACATATACTGATCTTCAGACTCTTTTACTTGCTTTTCTACCTCACTTTTCTTAGAAATCTTATCATTCTTTTAAACTTCTTGTTCTTAAAACTTTCAATTACATATACTGATCTTCAGACTCTTTTACTTGCTTTTCTACCTCACTTTTCTTAGAAATCTTATCATTCTTTTAAACTTCTTGTTCTTAAAACTTTCAATTAAATATACTGATCTTCAGACTCTTTTACTTGCTTTTCTACCTCACTTTTCTTAGAAATCTTATCATTCTTTTAAACTTCTTGTTCTTAAAACTTTCAATTACATATACTGATCTTCAGACTCTTTTACTTGCTTTTCTACCTCACTTTTCTTAGAAATCTTATCATTCTTTTAAACTTCTTGTTCTTAAAACTTTCAATTACATGATCTTCAGACTCTTTTACTTGCTTTTCTACCTCACTTTTCTTAGAAATCTTATCATTCTTTTAAACTTCTTGTTCTTAAAACTTTCAATTACATGATCTTCAGACTCTTTTACTTGCTTTTCTACCTCACTTTTTCTTAGAAATCTTATCATTCTTTTAAACTTCTTGTTCTTAAAACTTTCAATTACATGATCTTCAGACTCTTTTACTTGCTTTTCTACCTCACTTTTCTTAGAAATCTTATCATTCTTTTAAACTTCTTGTTCTTAAAACTTTCAATTACATGATCTTCAGACTCTTTTACTTGCTTTTCTACCTCACTTTTCTTAGAAATCTTATCATTCTTTTAAACTTCTTGTTCTTAAAACTTTCAATTACATATACTGATCTTCAGACTCTTTTACTTGCTTTTCTACCTCACTTTTCTTAGAAATCTTATCATTCTTTTAAACTTCTTGTTCTTAAAACTTTCAATTACATATACTGATCTTCAGACTCTTTTACTTGCTTTTCTACCTCACTTTTCTTAGAAATCTTATCATTCTTTTAAACTTCTTGTTCTTAAAACTTTCAATTACATGATCTTCAGACTCTTTTACTTGCTTTTCTACCTCACTTTTCTTAGAAATCTTATCATTCTTTTAAACTTCTTGTTCTTAAAACTTTCAATTACATGATCTTCAGACTCTTTTACTTGCTTTTCTACCTCACTTTTCTTAGAAATCTTATCATTCTTTTAAACTTCTTGTTCTTAAAACTTTCAATTACATGATCTTCAGACTCTTTTACTTGCTTTTCTACCTCACTTTTCTTAGAAATCTTATCATTCTTTTAAACTTCTTGTTCTTAAAACTTTCAATTACATATACTGATCTTCAGACTCTTTTACTTGCTTTTCTACCTCACTTTTCTTAGAAATCTTATCATTCTTTTAAACTTCTTGTTCTTAAAACTTTCAATTACATATACTGATCTTCAGACTCTTTTACTTGCTTTTCTACCTCACTTTTCTTAGAAATCTTATCATTCTTTTAAACTTCTTGTTCTTAAAACTTTCAATTAAATATACTGATCTTCAGACTCTTTTACTTGCTTTTCTACCTCACTTTTCTTAGAAATCTTATCATTCTTTTAAACTTCTTGTTCTTAAAACTTTCAATTACATATACTGATCTTCAGACTCTTTTACTTGCTTTTCTACCTCACTTTTCTTAGAAATCTTATCATTCTTTTAAACTTCTTGTTCTTAAAACTTTCAATTACATGATCTTCAGACTCTTTTACTTGCTTTTCTACCTCACTTTTCTTAGAAATCTTATCATTCTTTTAAACTTCTTGTTCTTAAAACTTTCAATTACATGATCTTCAGACTCTTTTACTTGCTTTTCTACCTCACTTTTCTTAGAAATCTTATCATTCTTTTAAACTTCTTGTTCTTAAAACTTTCAATTACATGATCTTCAGACTCTTTTACTTGCTTTTCTACCTCACTTTTCTTAGAAATCTTATCATTCTTTTAAACTTCTTGTTCTTAAAACTTTCAATTACATATACTGATCTTCAGACTCTTTTACTTGCTTTTCTACCTCACTTTTCTTAGAAATCTTATCATTCTTTTTAAACTTCTTGTTCTTAAAACTTTCAATTACATGATCTTCAGACTCTTTTACTTGCTTTTCTACCTCACTTTTCTTAGAAATCTTATCATTCTTTTAAACTTCTTGTTCTTAAAACTTTCAATTACATATACTGATCTTCAGACTCTTTTACTTGCTTTTCTACCTCACTTTTCTTAGAAATCTTATCATTCTTTTAAACTTCTTGTTCTTAAAACTTTCAATTACATATACTGATCTTCAGACTCTTTTACTTGCTTTTCTACCTCACTTTTCTTAGAAATCTTATCATTCTTTTAAACTTCTTGTTCTTAAAACTTTCAATTACATGATCTTCAGACTCTTTTACTTGCTTTTCTACCTCACTTTTCTTAGAAATCTTATCATTCTTTTAAACTTCTTGTTCTTAAAACTTTCAATTACATGATCTTCAGACTCTTTTACTTGCTTTTCTACCTCACTTTTCTTAGAAATCTTATCATTCTTTTAAACTTCTTGTTCTTAAAACTTTCAATTACATGATCTTCAGACTCTTTTACTTGCTTTTCTACCTCACTTTTCTTAGAAATCTTATCATTCTTTTAAACTTCTTGTTCTTAAAACTTTCAATTACATGATCTTCAGACTCTTTTACTTGCTTTTCTACCTCACTTTTCTTAGAAATCTTATCATTCTTTTAAACTTCTTGTTCTTAAAACTTTCAATTACATATACTGATCTTCAGACTCTTTTACTTGCTTTTCTACCTCACTTTTCTTAGAAATCTTATCATTCTTTTAAACTTCTTGTTCTTAAAACTTTCAATTACATGATCTTCAGACTCTTTTACTTGCTTTTCTACCTCACTTTTCTTAGAAATCTTATCATTCTTTTAAACTTCTTGTTCTTAAAACTTTCAATTACATATACTGATCTTCAGACTCTTTTACTTGCTTTTCTACCTCACTTTTCTTAGAAATCTTATCATTCTTTTAAACTTCTTGTTCTTAAAACTTTCAATTACATATACTGATCTTCAGACTCTTTTACTTGCTTTTCTACCTCACTTTTCTTAGAAATCTTATCATTCTTTTAAACTTCTTGTTCTTAAAACTTTCAATTACATGATCTTCAGACTCTTTTACTTGCTTTTCTACCTCACTTTTCTTAGAAATCTTATCATTCTTTTAAACTTCTTGTTCTTAAAACTTTCAATTACATATACTGATCTTCAGACTCTTTTACTTGCTTTTCTACCTCACTTTTCTTAGAAATCTTATCATTCTTTTAAACTTCTTGTTCTTAAAACTTTCAATTACATATACTGATCTTCAGACTCTTTTACTTGCTTTTCTACCTCACTTTTCTTAGAAATCTTATCATTCTTTTAAACTTCTTGTTCTTAAAACTTTCAATTACATGATCTTCAGACTCTTTTACTTGCTTTTCTACCTCACTTTTCTTAGAAATCTTATCATTCTTTTAAACTTCTTGTTCTTAAAACTTTCAATTACATATACTGATCTTCAGACTCTTTTACTTGCTTTTCTACCTCACTTTTCTTAGAAATCTTATCATTCTTTTAAACTTCTTGTTCTTAAAACTTTCAATTACATGATCTTCAGACTCTTTTACTTGCTTTTCTACCTCACTTTTCTTAGAAATCTTATCATTCTTTTAAACTTCTTGTTCTTAAAACTTTCAATTACATGATCTTCAGACTCTTTTACTTGCTTTTCTACCTCACTTTTCTTAGAAATCTTATCATTCTTTTAAACTTCTTGTTCTTAAAACTTTCAATTACATGATCTTCAGACTCTTTTACTTGCTTTTCTACCTCACTTTTCTTAGAAATCTTATCATTCTTTTAAACTTCTTGTTCTTAAAACTTTCAATTACATATACTGATCTTCAGACTCTTTTACTTGCTTTTCTACCTCACTTTTCTTAGAAATCTTATCATTCTTTTAAACTTCTTGTTCTTAAAACTTTCAATTACATGATCTTCAGACTCTTTTACTTGCTTTTCTACCTCACTTTTCTTAGAAATCTTATCATTCTTTTAAACTTCTTGTTCTTAAAAACTTTCAATTACATGATCTTCAGACTCTTTTACTTGCTTTTCTACCTCACTTTTCTTAGAAATCTTATCATTCTTTTAAACTTCTTGTTCTTAAAACTTTCAATTACATGATCTTCAGACTCTTTTACTTGCTTTTCTACCTCACTTTTCTTAGAAATCTTATCATTCTTTTAAACTTCTTGTTCTTAAAACTTTCAATTACATATACTGATCTTCAGACTCTTTTACTTGCTTTTCTACCTCACTTTTCTTAGAAATCTTATCATTCTTTTAAACTTCTTGTTCTTAAAACTTTCAATTACATGATCTTCAGACTCTTTTACTTGCTTTTCTACCTCACTTTTCTTAGAAATCTTATCATTCTTTTAAACTTCTTGTTCTTAAAACTTTCAATTACATGATCTTCAGACTCTTTTACTTGCTTTTCTACCTCACTTTTCTTAGAAATCTTATCATTCTTTTAAACTTCTTGTTCTTAAACTTTCAATTACATGATCTTCAGACTCTTTTACTTGCTTTTCTACCTCACTTTTCTTAGAAATCTTATCATTCTTTTAAACTTCTTGTTCTTAAAACTTTCAATTACATGATCTTCAGACTCTTTTACTTGCTTTTCTACCTCACTTTTCTTAGAAATCTTATCATTCTTTTAAACTTCTTGTTCTTAAAACTTTCAATTACATGATCTTCAGACTCTTTTACTTGCTTTTCTACCTCACTTTTCTTAGAAATCTTATCATTCTTTTAAACTTCTTGTTCTTAAAACTTTCAATTACATGATCTTCAGACTCTTTTACTTGCTTTTCTACCTCACTTTTCTTAGAAATCTTATCATTCTTTTAAACTTCTTGTTCTTAAAACTTTCAATTACATATACTGATCTTCAGACTCTTTTACTTGCTTTTCTACCTCACTTTTCTTAGAAATCTTATCATTCTTTTAAACTTCTTGTTCTTAAAACTTTCAATTACATGATCTTCAGACTCTTTTACTTGCTTTTCTACCTCACTTTTCTTAGAAATCTTATCATTCTTTTAAACTTCTTGTTCTTAAAACTTTCAATTACATGATCTTCAGACTCTTTTACTTGCTTTTCTACCTCACTTTTCTTAGAAATCTTATCATTCTTTTAAACTTCTTGTTCTTAAAACTTTCAATTACATATACTGATCTTCAGACTCTTTTACTTGCTTTTCTACCTCACTTTTCTTAGAAATCTTATCATTCTTTTAAACTTCTTGTTCTTAAAACTTTCAATTACATATACTGATCTTCAGACTCTTTTACTTGCTTTTCTACCTCACTTTTCTTAGAAATCTTATCATTCTTTTAAACTTCTTGTTCTTAAAACTTTCAATTAAATATACTGATCTTCAGACTCTTTTACTTGCTTTTCTACCTCACTTTTCTTAGAAATCTTATCATTCTTTTAAACTTCTTGTTCTTAAAACTTTCAATTACATATACTGATCTTCAGACTCTTTTACTTGCTTTTCTACCTCACTTTTCTTAGAAATCTTATCATTCTTTTAAACTTCTTGTTCTTAAAACTTTCAATTACATGATCTTCAGACTCTTTTACTTGCTTTTCTACCTCACTTTTCTTAGAAATCTTATCATTCTTTTAAACTTCTTGTTCTTAAAACTTTCAATTACATGATCTTCAGACTCTTTTACTTGCTTTTCTACCTCACTTTTCTTAGAAATCTTATCATTCTTTTAAACTTCTTGTTCTTAAAACTTTCAATTACATGATCTTCAGACTCTTTTACTTGCTTTTCTACCTCACTTTTCTTAGAAATCTTATCATTCTTTTAAACTTCTTGTTCTTAAAACTTTCAATTACATATACTGATCTTCAGACTCTTTTACTTGCTTTTCTACCTCACTTTTCTTAGAAATCTTATCATTCTTTTAAACTTCTTGTTCTTAAAACTTTCAATTACATATACTGATCTTCAGACTCTTTTACTTGCTTTTCTACCTCACTTTTCTTAGAAATCTTATCATTCTTTTAAACTTCTTGTTCTTAAAACTTTCAATTAAATATACTGATCTTCAGACTCTTTTACTTGCTTTTCTACCTCACTTTTCTTAGAAATCTTATCATTCTTTTAAACTTCTTGTTCTTAAAACTTTCAATTACATATACTGATCTTCAGACTCTTTTACTTGCTTTTCTACCTCACTTTTCTTAGAAATCTTATCATTCTTTTAAACTTCTTGTTCTTAAAACTTTCAATTACATGATCTTCAGACTCTTTTACTTGCTTTTCTACCTCACTTTTCTTAGAAATCTTATCATTCTTTTAAACTTCTTGTTCTTAAAACTTTCAATTACATATACTGATCTTCAGACTCTTTTACTTGCTTTTCTACCTCACTTTTCTTAGAAATCTTATCATTCTTTTAAACTTCTTGTTCTTAAAACTTTCAATTACATGATCTTCAGACTCTTTTACTTGCTTTTCTACCTCACTTTTCTTAGAAATCTTATCATTCTTTTAAACTTCTTGTTCTTAAAACTTTCAATTACATGATCTTCAGACTCTTTTACTTGCTTTTCTACCTCACTTTTCTTAGAAATCTTATCATTCTTTTAAACTTCTTGTTCTTAAAACTTTCAATTACATGATCTTCAGACTCTTTTACTTGCTTTTCTACCTCACTTTTCTTAGAAATCTTATCATTCTTTTAAACTTCTTGTTCTTAAAACTTTCAATTACATGATCTTCAGACTCTTTTACTTGCTTTTCTACCTCACTTTTCTTAGAAATCTTATCATTCTTTTAAACTTCTTGTTCTTAAAACTTTCAATTACATGATCTTCAGACTCTTTTACTTGCTTTTCTACCTCACTTTTCTTAGAAATCTTATCATTCTTTTAAACTTCTTGTTCTTAAAACTTTCAATTACATGATCTTCAGACTCTTTTACTTGCTTTTCTACCTCACTTTTCTTAGAAATCTTATCATTCTTTTAAACTTCTTGTTCTTAAAACTTTCAATTACATATACTGATCTTCAGACTCTTTTACTTGCTTTTCTACCTCACTTTTCTTAGAAATCTTATCATTCTTTTAAACTTCTTGTTCTTAAAACTTTCAATTACATGATCTTCAGACTCTTTTACTTGCTTTTCTACCTCACTTTTCTTAGAAATCTTATCATTCTTTTAAACTTCTTGTTCTTAAAACTTTCAATTACATGATCTTCAGACTCTTTTACTTGCTTTTCTACCTCACTTTTCTTAGAAATCTTATCATTCTTTTAAACTTCTTGTTCTTAAAACTTTCAATTACATGATCTTCAGACTCTTTTACTTGCTTTTCTACCTCACTTTTCTTAGAAATCTTATCATTCTTTTAAACTTCTTGTTCTTAAAACTTTCAATTACATGATCTTCAGACTCTTTTACTTGCTTTTCTACCTCACTTTTCTTAGAAATCTTATCATTCTTTTAAACTTCTTGTTCTTAAAACTTTCAATTACATATACTGATCTTCAGACTCTTTTACTTGCTTTTCTACCTCACTTTTCTTAGAAATCTTATCATTCTTTTAAACTTCTTGTTCTTAAAACTTTCAATTACATATACTGATCTTCAGACTCTTTTACTTGCTTTTCTACCTCACTTTTCTTAGAAATCTTATCATTCTTTTAAACTTCTTGTTCTTAAAACTTTCAATTAAATATACTGATCTTCAGACTCTTTTACTTGCTTTTCTACCTCACTTTTCTTAGAAATCTTATCATTCTTTTAAACTTCTTGTTCTTAAAACTTTCAATATACTGATCTTCAGACTCTTTTACTTGCTTTTCTACCTCACTTTTCTTAGAAATCTTATCATTCTTTTAAACTTCTTGTTCTTAAAACTTTCAATTACATGATCTTCAGACTCTTTTACTTGCTTTTCTACCTCACTTTTCTTAGAAATCTTATCATTCTTTTAAACTTCTTGTTCTTAAAACTTTCAATTACATGATCTTCAGACTCTTTTACTTGCTTTTCTACCTCACTTTTCTTAGAAATCTTATCATTCTTTTAAACTTCTTGTTCTTAAAACTTTCAATTACATGATCTTCAGACTCTTTTACTTGCTTTTCTACCTCACTTTTCTTAGAAATCTTATCATTCTTTTAAACTTCTTGTTCTTAAAACTTTCAATTACATGATCTTCAGACTCTTTTACTTGCTTTTCTACCTCACTTTTCTTAGAAATCTTATCATTCTTTTAAACTTCTTGTTCTTAAAACTTTCAATTACATGATCTTCAGACTCTTTTACTTGCTTTTCTACCTCACTTTTCTTAGAAATCTTATCATTCTTTTAAACTTCTTGTTCTTAAAACTTTCAATTACATGATCTTCAGACTCTTTTACTTGCTTTTCTACCTCACTTTTCTTAGAAATCTTATCATTCTTTTAAACTTCTTGTTCTTAAAACTTTCAATTACATGATCTTCAGACTCTTTTACTTGCTTTTCTACCTCACTTTTCTTAGAAATCTTATCATTCTTTTAAACTTCTTGTTCTTAAAACTTTCAATTACATGATCTTCAGACTCTTTTACTTGCTTTTCTACCTCACTTTTCTTAGAAATCTTATCATTCTTTTAAACTTCTTGTTCTTAAAACTTTCAATTACATGATCTTCAGACTCTTTTACTTGCTTTTCTACCTCACTTTTCTTAGAAATCTTATCATTCTTTTAAACTTCTTGTTCTTAAAACTTTCAATTACATATACTGATCTTCAGACTCTTTTACTTGCTTTTCTACCTCACTTTTCTTAGAAATCTTATCATTCTTTTAAACTTCTTGTTCTTAAAACTTTCAATTACATATACTGATCTTCAGACTCTTTTACTTGCTTTTCTACCTCACTTTTCTTAGAAATCTTATCATTCTTTTAAACTTCTTGTTCTTAAAACTTTCAATTAAATATACTGATCTTCAGACTCTTTTACTTGCTTTTCTACCTCACTTTTCTTAGAAATCTTATCATTCTTTTAAACTTCTTGTTCTTAAAACTTTCAATTACATATACTGATCTTCAGACTCTTTTACTTGCTTTTCTACCTCACTTTTCTTAGAAATCTTATCATTCTTTTAAACTTCTTGTTCTTAAAACTTTCAATTACATGATCTTCAGACTCTTTTACTTGCTTTTCTACCTCACTTTTCTTAGAAATCTTATCATTCTTTTAAACTTCTTGTTCTTAAAACTTTCAATTACATGATCTTCAGACTCTTTTACTTGCTTTTCTACCTCACTTTTCTTAGAAATCTTATCATTCTTTTAAACTTCTTGTTCTTAAAACTTTCAATTACATGATCTTCAGACTCTTTTACTTGCTTTTCTACCTCACTTTTCTTAGAAATCTTATCATTCTTTTAAACTTCTTGTTCTTAAAACTTTCAATTACATGATCTTCAGACTCTTTTACTTGCTTTTCTACCTCACTTTTCTTAGAAATCTTATCATTCTTTTAAACTTCTTGTTCTTAAAACTTTCAATTACATGATCTTCAGACTCTTTTACTTGCTTTTCTACCTCACTTTTCTTAGAAATCTTATCATTCTTTTAAACTTCTTGTTCTTAAAACTTTCAATTACATGATCTTCAGACTCTTTTACTTGCTTTTCTACCTCACTTTTCTTAGAAATCTTATCATTCTTTTAAACTTCTTGTTCTTAAAACTTTCAATTACATGATCTTCAGACTCTTTTACTTGCTTTTCTACCTCACTTTTCTTAGAAATCTTATCATTCTTTTAAACTTCTTGTTCTTAAAACTTTCAATTACATGATCTTCAGACTCTTTTACTTGCTTTTCTACCTCACTTTTCTTAGAAATCTTATCATTCTTTTAAACTTCTTGTTCTTAAAACTTTCAATTACATGATCTTCAGACTCTTTTACTTGCTTTTCTACCTCACTTTTCTTAGAAATCTTATCATTCTTTTAAACTTCTTGTTCTTAAAACTTTCAATTACATGATCTTCAGACTCTTTTACTTGCTTTTCTACCTCACTTTTCTTAGAAATCTTATCATTCTTTTAAACTTCTTGTTCTTAAAACTTTCAATTACATGATCTTCAGACTCTTTTACTTGCTTTTCTACCTCACTTTTCTTAGAAATCTTATCATTCTTTTAAACTTCTTGTTCTTAAAACTTTCAATTACATGATCTTCAGACTCTTTTACTTGCTTTTCTACCTCACTTTTCTTAGAAATCTTATCATTCTTTTAAACTTCTTGTTCTTAAAACTTTCAATTACATGATCTTCAGACTCTTTTACTTGCTTTTCTACCTCACTTTTCTTAGAAATCTTATCATTCTTTTAAACTTCTTGTTCTTAAAACTTTCAATTACATGATCTTCAGACTCTTTTACTTGCTTTTCTACCTCACTTTTCTTAGAAATCTTATCATTCTTTTAAACTTCTTGTTCTTAAAACTTTCAATTACATGATCTTCAGACTCTTTTACTTGCTTTTCTACCTCACTTTTCTTAGAAATCTTATCATTCTTTTAAACTTCTTGTTCTTAAAACTTTCAATTACATATACTGATCTTCAGACTCTTTTACTTGCTTTTCTACCTCACTTTTCTTAGAAATCTTATCATTCTTTTAAACTTCTTGTTCTTAAAACTTTCAATTACATGATCTTCAGACTCTTTTACTTGCTTTTCTACCTCACTTTTCTTAGAAATCTTATCATTCTTTTAAACTTCTTGTTCTTAAAACTTTCAATTACATGATCTTCAGACTCTTTTACTTGCTTTTCTACCTCACTTTTCTTAGAAATCTTATCATTCTTTTAAACTTCTTGTTCTTAAAACTTTCAATTACATGATCTTCAGACTCTTTTACTTGCTTTTCTACCTCACTTTTCTTAGAAATCTTATCATTCTTTTAAACTTCTTGTTCTTAAAACTTTCAATTACATATACTGATCTTCAGACTCTTTTACTTGCTTTTCTACCTCACTTTTCTTAGAAATCTTATCATTCTTTTAAACTTCTTGTTCTTAAAACTTTCAATTACATATACTGATCTTCAGACTCTTTTACTTGCTTTTCTACCTCACTTTTCTTAGAAATCTTATCATTCTTTTAAACTTCTTGTTCTTAAAACTTTCAATTAATATACTGATCTTCAGACTCTTTTACTTGCTTTTCTACCTCACTTTTCTTAGAAATCTTATCATTCTTTTAAACTTCTTGTTCTTAAAACTTTCAATTACATGATCTTCAGACTCTTTTACTTGCTTTTCTACCTCACTTTTCTTAGAAATCTTATCATTCTTTTAAACTTCTTGTTCTTAAAACTTTCAATTACATGATCTTCAGACTCTTTTACTTGCTTTTCTACCTCACTTTTCTTAGAAATCTTATCATTCTTTTAAACTTCTTGTTCTTAAAACTTTCAATTACATATACTGATCTTCAGACTCTTTTACTTGCTTTTCTACCTCACTTTTCTTAGAAATCTTATCATTCTTTTAAACTTCTTGTTCTTAAAACTTTCAATTACATGATCTTCAGACTCTTTTACTTGCTTTTCTACCTCACTTTTCTTAGAAATCTTATCATTCTTTTAAACTTCTTGTTCTTAAAACTTTCAATTACATGATCTTCAGACTCTTTTACTTGCTTTTCTACCTCACTTTTCTTAGAAATCTTATCATTCTTTTAAACTTCTTGTTCTTAAAACTTTCAATTACATGATCTTCAGACTCTTTTACTTGCTTTTCTACCTCACTTTTCTTAGAAATCTTATCATTCTTTTAAACTTCTTGTTCTTAAAACTTTCAATTACATTGATCTTCAGACTCTTTTACTTGCTTTTCTACCTCACTTTTCTTAGAAATCTTATCATTCTTTTAAACTTCTTGTTCTTAAAACTTTCAATTACATGATCTTCAGACTCTTTTACTTGCTTTTCTACCTCACTTTTCTTAGAAATCTTATCATTCTTTTAAACTTCTTGTTCTTAAAACTTTCAATTACATGATCTTCAGACTCTTTTACTTGCTTTTCTACCTCACTTTTCTTAGAAATCTTATCATTCTTTTAAACTTCTTGTTCTTAAAACTTTCAATTACATGATCTTCAGACTCTTTTACTTGCTTTTCTACCTCACTTTTCTTAGAAATCTTATCATTCTTTTAAACTTCTTGTTCTTAAAACTTTCAATTACATGATCTTCAGACTCTTTTACTTGCTTTTCTACCTCACTTTTCTTAGAAATCTTATCATTCTTTTAAACTTCTTGTTCTTAAAACTTTCAATTACATGATCTTCAGACTCTTTTACTTGCTTTTCTACCTCACTTTTCTTAGAAATCTTATCATTCTTTTAAACTTCTTGTTCTTAAAACTTTCAATTACATGATCTTCAGACTCTTTTACTTGCTTTTCTACCTCACTTTTCTTAGAAATCTTATCATTCTTTTAAACTTCTTGTTCTTAAAACTTTCAATTACATGATCTTCAGACTCTTTTACTTGCTTTTCTACCTCACTTTTCTTAGAAATCTTATCATTCTTTTAAACTTCTTGTTCTTAAAACTTTCAATTACATGATCTTCAGACTCTTTTACTTGCTTTTCTACCTCACTTTTCTTAGAAATCTTATCATTCTTTTAAACTTCTTGTTCTTAAAACTTTCAATTACATTGATCTTCAGACTCTTTTACTTGCTTTTCTACCTCACTTTTCTTAGAAATCTTATCATTCTTTTAAACTTCTTGTTCTTAAAACTTTCAATTACATGATCTTCAGACTCTTTTACTTGCTTTTCTACCTCACTTTTCTTAGAAATCTTATCATTCTTTTAAACTTCTTGTTCTTAAAACTTTCAATTACATGATCTTCAGACTCTTTTACTTGCTTTTCTACCTCACTTTTCTTAGAAATCTTATCATTCTTTTAAACTTCTTGTTCTTAAAACTTTCAATTACATGATCTTCAGACTCTTTTACTTGCTTTTCTACCTCACTTTTCTTAGAAATCTTATCATTCTTTTAAACTTCTTGTTCTTAAAACTTTCAATTACATGATCTTCAGACTCTTTTACTTGCTTTTCTACCTCACTTTTCTTAGAAATCTTATCATTCTTTTAAACTTCTTGTTCTTAAAACTTTCAATTACATGATCTTCAGACTCTTTTACTTGCTTTTCTACCTCACTTTTCTTAGAAATCTTATCATTCTTTTAAACTTCTTGTTCTTAAAACTTTCAATTACATGATCTTCAGACTCTTTTACTTGCTTTTCTACCTCACTTTTCTTAGAAATCTTATCATTCTTTTAAACTTCTTGTTCTTAAAACTTTCAATTACATGATCTTCAGACTCTTTTACTTGCTTTTCTACCTCACTTTTCTTAGAAATCTTATCATTCTTTTAAACTTCTTGTTCTTAAAACTTTCAATTACATACTGATCTTCAGACTCTTTTACTTGCTTTTCTACCTCACTTTTCTTAGAAATCTTATCATTCTTTTAAACTTCTTGTTCTTAAAACTTTCAATTACATGATCTTCAGACTCTTTTACTTGCTTTTCTACCTCACTTTTCTTAGAAATCTTATCATTCTTTTAAACTTCTTGTTCTTAAAACTTTCAATTACATTGATCTTCAGACTCTTTTACTTGCTTTTCTACCTCACTTTTCTTAGAAATCTTATCATTCTTTTAAACTTCTTGTTCTTAAAACTTTCAATTACATGATCTTCAGACTCTTTTACTTGCTTTTCTACCTCACTTTTCTTAGAAATCTTATCATTCTTTTAAACTTCTTGTTCTTAAAACTTTCAATTACATGATCTTCAGACTCTTTTACTTGCTTTTCTACCTCACTTTTCTTAGAAATCTTATCATTCTTTTAAACTTCTTGTTCTTAAAACTTTCAATTACATGATCTTCAGACTCTTTTACTTGCTTTTCTACCTCACTTTTCTTAGAAATCTTATCATTCTTTTAAACTTCTTGTTCTTAAAACTTTCAATTACATACTGATCTTCAGACTCTTTTACTTGCTTTTCTACCTCACTTTTCTTAGAAATCTTATCATTCTTTTAAACTTCTTGTTCTTAAAACTTTCAATTACATGATCTTCAGACTCTTTTACTTGCTTTTCTACCTCACTTTTCTTAGAAATCTTATCATTCTTTTAAACTTCTTGTTCTTAAAACTTTCAATTACAATGATCTTCAGACTCTTTTACTTGCTTTTCTACCTCACTTTTCTTAGAAATCTTATCATTCTTTTAAACTTCTTGTTCTTAAAACTTTCAATTACATGATCTTCAGACTCTTTTACTTGCTTTTCTACCTCACTTTTCTTAGAAATCTTATCATTCTTTTAAACTTCTTGTTCTTAAAACTTTCAATTACATGATCTTCAGACTCTTTTACTTGCTTTTCTACCTCACTTTTCTTAGAAATCTTATCATTCTTTTAAACTTCTTGTTCTTAAAACTTTCAATTACATGATCTTCAGACTCTTTTACTTGCTTTTCTACCTCACTTTTCTTAGAAATCTTATCATTCTTTTAAACTTCTTGTTCTTAAAACTTTCAATTACATGATCTTCAGACTCTTTTACTTGCTTTTCTACCTCACTTTTCTTAGAAATCTTATCATTCTTTTAAACTTCTTGTTCTTAAAACTTTCAATTACATGATCTTCAGACTCTTTTACTTGCTTTTCTACCTCACTTTTCTTAGAAATCTTATCATTCTTTTAAACTTCTTGTTCTTAAAACTTTCAATTACATGATCTTCAGACTCTTTTACTTGCTTTTCTACCTCACTTTTCTTAGAAATCTTATCATTCTTTTAAACTTCTTGTTCTTAAAACTTTCAATTACATGATCTTCAGACTCTTTTACTTGCTTTTCTACCTCACTTTTCTTAGAAATCTTATCATTCTTTTAAACTTCTTGTTCTTAAAACTTTCAATTACATGATCTTCAGACTCTTTTACTTGCTTTTCTACCTCACTTTTCTTAGAAATCTTATCATTCTTTTAAACTTCTTGTTCTTAAAACTTTCAATTACATGATCTTCAGACTCTTTTACTTGCTTTTCTACCTCACTTTTCTTAGAAATCTTATCATTCTTTTAAACTTCTTGTTCTTAAAACTTTCAATTACATGATCTTCAGACTCTTTTACTTGCTTTTCTACCTCACTTTTCTTAGAAATCTTATCATTCTTTTAAACTTCTTGTTCTTAAAACTTTCAATTACATGATCTTCAGACTCTTTTACTTGCTTTTCTACCTCACTTTTCTTAGAAATCTTATCATTCTTTTAAACTTCTTGTTCTTAAAACTTTCAATTACATGATCTTCAGACTCTTTTACTTGCTTTTCTACCTCACTTTTCTTAGAAATCTTATCATTCTTTTAAACTTCTTGTTCTTAAAACTTTCAATTACATGATCTTCAGACTCTTTTACTTGCTTTTCTACCTCACTTTTCTTAGAAATCTTATCATTCTTTTAAACTTCTTGTTCTTAAAACTTTCAATTACATGATCTTCAGACTCTTTTACTTGCTTTTCTACCTCACTTTTCTTAGAAATCTTATCATTCTTTTAAACTTCTTGTTCTTAAAACTTTCAATTACATGATCTTCAGACTCTTTTACTTGCTTTTCTACCTCACTTTTCTTAGAAATCTTATCATTCTTTTAAACTTCTTGTTCTTAAAACTTTCAATTACATGATCTTCAGACTCTTTTACTTGCTTTTCTACCTCACTTTTCTTAGAAATCTTATCATTCTTTTAAACTTCTTGTTCTTAAAACTTTCAATTACATGATCTTCAGACTCTTTTACTTGCTTTTCTACCTCACTTTTCTTAGAAATCTTATCATTCTTTTAAACTTCTTGTTCTTAAAACTTTCAATTACATGATCTTCAGACTCTTTTACTTGCTTTTCTACCTCACTTTTCTTAGAAATCTTATCATTCTTTTAAACTTCTTGTTCTTAAAACTTTCAATTACATGATCTTCAGACTCTTTTACTTGCTTTTCTACCTCACTTTTCTTAGAAATCTTATCATTCTTTTAAACTTCTTGTTCTTAAAACTTTCAATTACATGATCTTCAGACTCTTTTACTTGCTTTTCTACCTCACTTTTCTTAGAAATCTTATCATTCTTTTAAACTTCTTGTTCTTAAAACTTTCAATTACATGATCTTCAGACTCTTTTACTTGCTTTTCTACCTCACTTTTCTTAGAAATCTTATCATTCTTTTAAACTTCTTGTTCTTAAAACTTTCAATTACATGATCTTCAGACTCTTTTACTTGCTTTTCTACCTCACTTTTCTTAGAAATCTTATCATTCTTTTAAACTTCTTGTTCTTAAAACTTTCAATTACATGATCTTCAGACTCTTTTACTTGCTTTTCTACCTCACTTTTCTTAGAAATCTTATCATTCTTTTAAACTTCTTGTTCTTAAAACTTTCAATTACATGATCTTCAGACTCTTTTACTTGCTTTTCTACCTCACTTTTCTTAGAAATCTTATCATTCTTTTAAACTTCTTGTTCTTAAAACTTTCAATTACATGATCTTCAGACTCTTTTACTTGCTTTTCTACCTCACTTTTCTTAGAAATCTTATCATTCTTTTAAACTTCTTGTTCTTAAAACTTTCAATTACATGATCTTCAGACTCTTTTACTTGCTTTTCTACCTCACTTTTCTTAGAAATCTTATCATTCTTTTAAACTTCTTGTTCTTAAAACTTTCAATTACATGATCTTCAGACTCTTTTACTTGCTTTTCTACCTCACTTTTCTTAGAAATCTTATCATTCTTTTAAACTTCTTGTTCTTAAAACTTTCAATTACATGATCTTCAGACTCTTTTACTTGCTTTTCTACCTCACTTTTCTTAGAAATCTTATCATTCTTTTAAACTTCTTGTTCTTAAAACTTTCAATTACATGATCTTCAGACTCTTTTACTTGCTTTTCTACCTCACTTTTCTTAGAAATCTTATCATTCTTTTAAACTTCTTGTTCTTAAAACTTTCAATTACATGATCTTCAGACTCTTTTACTTGCTTTTCTACCTCACTTTTCTTAGAAATCTTATCATTCTTTTAAACTTCTTGTTCTTAAAACTTTCAATTACATGATCTTCAGACTCTTTTACTTGCTTTTCTACCTCACTTTTCTTAGAAATCTTATCATTCTTTTAAACTTCTTGTTCTTAAAACTTTCAATTACATGATCTTCAGACTCTTTTACTTGCTTTTCTACCTCACTTTTCTTAGAAATCTTATCATTCTTTTAAACTTCTTGTTCTTAAAACTTTCAATTACATGATCTTCAGACTCTTTTACTTGCTTTTCTACCTCACTTTTCTTAGAAATCTTATCATTCTTTTAAACTTCTTGTTCTTAAAACTTTCAATTACATGATCTTCAGACTCTTTTACTTGCTTTTCTACCTCACTTTTCTTAGAAATCTTATCATTCTTTTAAACTTCTTGTTCTTAAAACTTTCAATTACATGATCTTCAGACTCTTTTACTTGCTTTTCTACCTCACTTTTCTTAGAAATCTTATCATTCTTTTAAACTTCTTGTTCTTAAAACTTTCAATTACATGATCTTCAGACTCTTTTACTTGCTTTTCTACCTCACTTTTCTTAGAAATCTTATCATTCTTTTAAACTTCTTGTTCTTAAAACTTTCAATTACATGATCTTCAGACTCTTTTACTTGCTTTTCTACCTCACTTTTCTTAGAAATCTTATCATTCTTTTAAACTTCTTGTTCTTAAAACTTTCAATTACATGATCTTCAGACTCTTTTACTTGCTTTTCT
>CAMPDV010006161.1:0-19410 GCA_946699065.1 Loxodes magnus | reverse complement strand
TATCAAAGCTTCAACACTCAAAAAATGAAATTACTCTTCTTTTCTTACTTTTCTTCCTCACTTTACTTTTTAAACTAACTACTCTTTATAACTCTTATCTTATCAAAGCTTCAACACTTAAAAAATGAAATTACTCTTCTTTCTTACTTTTCTTCTTCACTTTACTTTTTAAATAAACAAATCTTTATAACTCTTATCTTATCAAAGCTTCAACACTTAAAAACTGAAATCACTCTTCTTTCTTACTTTTCTTCTTCACTTTACTTTTAAAAATAACTACTCTTTATAACTCTTATCTTATCAAAGCTTCAACACTTAAAAACTGAAATCACTCTTCTTTCTTACTTTTCTTCTTCACTTTACTTTTAATACTCACTACTCTTTATAACTCTTATCTTATCAAAGCTTCAACACTTAAAAACTGAAATCACTCTTCTTTTCTTACTTTTCTTCTTCACTTTACTTTTAAAAATAACTACTCTTTACAACTCTTATCTTATCAAAGCTTCAACACTTAAAAAACTAAATCACTCTTCTTTTCTTACTTTTCTTCTTCACTTTACTTTTTAAAATAACTACTCTTTATAACTCTTATCTTATCAAAGCTTCAACACTTAAAAACTGAAATCACTCTTCTTTCTTACTTTTCTTCTTCACTTTACTTTTAAAAATAACTACTCTTTATAACTCTTATCTTATCGAAGCTTCAGCACTTAAAAAATGAAATTACTCTTCTTTCTTACTTTTCTTCTTCACTTTACTTTTTAAACTAACTACTCTTTATAACTCTTATCTTATCAAAGCTTCAACACTTAAAAAATGAAATTACTCTTCTTTTCTAACTTTTCTTCTTCACTTTACTTTTAAAAATAACTACTCTTTATAACTCTTATCTTATCAAAGCTTCAACACTTAAAAACTAAATCACTCTTCTTTTCTTACTTTTCTTCTTCACTTTACTTTTTAAACTAACTACTCTTTATAACTCTTATCTTATCAAAGCTTCAACACTTAAAAACTGAAATCACTCTTCTTTTCTTACTTTTCTTCTTCACTTTACTTTTAAAAATAACTACTCTTTATAACTCTTATCTTATCAAAGCTTCAACACTTAAAAAATGAAATTACTCTTCTTTCTTACTTTTCTTCTTCACTTTACTTTTAAAACTAACTAATCTTTATAACTCTTATCTTATCAAAGCTTCAACACTTAAAAACTAAATCACTCTTCTTTTCTTACTTTTCTTCTTCACTTTACTTTTTAAACTAACTACTCTTTATAACTCTTATCTTATCGAAGCTTCAGCACTTAAAAAATGAAATTACTCTTCTTTCTTACTTTTCTTCTTCACTTTACTTTTAAAAATAACTACTCTTTATAACTCTTATCTTATCAAAGCTTCAACACTTAAAAAATGAAATTACTCTTCTTTTCTAACTTTTCTTCTTCACTTTACTTTTAAAAATAACTACTCTTTATAACTCTTATCTTATCAAAGCTTCAACACTTAAAAACTGAAATCACTCTTCTTTTCTTACTTTTCTTCTTCACTTTACTTTTAAAAATAACTACTCTTTATAACTCTTATCTTATCGAAGCTTCAACACTTAAAAAATGAAATTACTCTTCTTTTCTTACTTTTCTTCTTCACTTTACTTTTAATACTCACTACTCTTTATAACTCTTATCTTATCAAAGCTTCAACACTTAAAAACTAAATCACTCTTCTTTTCTTACTTTTCTTCTTCACTTTACTTTTTAAACTAACTAATCTTTATAACTCTTATCTTATCAAAGCTTCAACACTTAAAAAATGAAATTACTCTTCTTTCTTACTTTTCTTCTTCACTTTACTTTTAATACTCACTACTCTTTATAACTCTTATCTTATCAAAGCTTCAACACTTAAAAAATGAAATTACTCTTCTTTCTTACTTTTCTTCTTCACTTTACTTTTAATACTCACTACTCTTTATAACTCTTATCTTATCAAAGCTTCAACACTTAAAAAATGAAATTACTCTTCTTTCTTACTTTTCTTCTTCACTTTACTTTTAAAAATAACTACTCTTTATAACTCTTATCTTATCAAAGCTTCAACACTTAAAAAATGAAATAACTCTTCTTTCTTACTTTTCTTCTTCACTTTACTTTTAATACTCACTACTCTTTATAACTCTTATCTTATCAAAGCTTCAACACTTAAAAACTGAAATCACTCTTCTTTTCTTACTTTTCTTCTTCACTTTACTTTTAAAAATAACTACTCTTTACAACTCTTATCTTATCAAAGCTTCAACACTTAAAAGATGAAATTACTCTTCTTTTCTTACTTTTCTTCTTCACTTTACTTTTAAAAATAACTACTCTTTATAACTCTTATCTTATCGAAGCTTCAGCACTTAAAAACTGAAATTACTCTTCTTTCTTACTTTTCTTCTTCACTTTACTTTTAATACTCACTACTCTTTATAACTCTTATCTTATCAAAGCTTCAACACTTAAAAAATGAAATTACTCTTCTTTCTTACTTTTCTTCTTCACTTTACTTTTAAAAATAACTACTCTTTATAACTCTTATCTTATCAAAGCTTCAACACTTAAAAAATGAAATTACTCTTCTTTCTTACTTTTCTTCTTCACTTTACTTTTAAAAATAACTACTCTTTATAACTCTTATCTTATCAAAGCTTCAACACTTAAAAAATGAAATTACTCTTCTTTCTTACTTTTCTTCTTCACTTTACTTTTAAAACTAACTACTCTTTATAACTCTTATCTTATCAAAGCTTCAACACTTAAAAACTGAAATCACTCTTCTTTCTTACTTTTCTTCTTCACTTTACTTTTAAAAATAACTACTCTTTATAACTCTTATCTTATCAAAGCTTCAACACTTAAAAACTGAAATCACTCTTCTTTTCTTACTTTTCTTCTTCACTTTACTTTTAAAAATAACTACTCTTTATAACTCTTATCTTATCAAAGCTTCAACACTTAAAAACTAAATCACTCTTCTTTTCTTACTTTTCTTCTTCACTTTACTTTTTAAACTAACTAATCTTTATAACTCTTATCTTATCAAAGCTTCAACACTTAAAAACTGAAATTACTCTTCTTTCTTACTTTTCTTCTTCACTTTACTTTTAAAAATAACTACTCTTTATAACTCTTATCTTATCAAAGCTTCAACACTTAAAAAATGAAATTACTCTTCTTTCTTACTTTTCTTCTTCACTTTACTTTTAAAAATAACTACTCTTTATAACTCTTATCTTATCAAAGCTTCAACACTTAAAAACTGAAATCACTCTTCTTTTCTTACTTTTCTTCTTCACTTTACTTTTAAAAATAACTACTCTTTATAACTCTTATCTTATCGAAGCTTCAACACTTAAAAAATGAAATTACTCTTCTTTTCTTACTTTTCTTCTTCACTTTACTTTTAATACTCACTACTCTTTATAACTCTTATCTTATCAAAGCTTCAACACTTAAAAACTAAATCACTCTTCTTTTCTTACTTTTCTTCTTCACTTTACTTTTAAAAATAACTACTCTTTATAACTCTTATCTTATCAAAGCTTCAACACTTAAAAAATGAAATTACTCTTCTTTCTTACTTTTCTTCTTCACTTTACTTTTAATACTCACTACTCTTTATAACTCTTATCTTATCAAAGCTTCAACACTTAAAAAATGAAATTACTCTTCTTTCTTACTTTTCTTCTTCACTTTACTTTTAATACTCACTACTCTTTATAACTCTTATCTTATCAAAGCTTCAACACTTAAAAAATGAAATTACTCTTCTTTCTTACTTTTCTTCTTCACTTTACTTTTAAAAATAACTACTCTTTATAACTCTTATCTTATCAAAGCTTCAACACTTAAAAACTAAATCACTCTTCTTTTCTTACTTTTCTTCTTCACTTTACTTTTTAAACTAACTAATCTTTATAACTCTTATCTTATCAAAGCTTCAACACTTAAAAACTAAATCACTCTTCTTTTCTTACTTTTCTTCTTCACTTTACTTTTTAAACTAACTACTCTTTATAACTCTTATCTTATCAAAGCTTCAACACTTAAAAACTGAAATCACTCTTCTTTTCTTACTTTTCTTCTTCACTTTACTTTTAAAAATAACTACTCTTTATAACTCTTATCTTATCAAAGCTTCAACACTTAAAAACTAAATCACTCTTCTTTTCTTACTTTTCTTCTTCACTTTACTTTTTAAACTAACTAATCTTTATAACTCTTATCTTATCAAAGCTTCAACACTTAAAAAATGAAATTACTCTTCTTTCTTACTTTTCTTCTTCACTTTACTTTTAATACTCACTACTCTTTATAACTCTTATCTTATCAAAGCTTCAACACTTAAAAAATGAAATTACTCTTCTTTCTTACTTTTCTTCTTCACTTTACTTTTAATACTCACTACTCTTTATAACTCTTATCTTATCAAAGCTTCAACACTTAAAAACTGAAATCACTCTTCTTTTCTTACTTTTCTTCTTCACTTTACTTTTAAAAATAACTACTCTTTATAACTCTTATCTTATCAAAGCTTCAACACTTAAAAACTGAAATCACTCTTCTTTTCTTACTTTTCTTCTTCACTTTACTTTTTAAACTAACTAATCTTTATAACTCTTATCTTATCAAAGCTTCAACACTTAAAAACTAAATCACTCTTCTTTTCTTACTTTTCTTCTTCACTTTACTTTTAAAAATAACTACTCTTTATAACTCTTATCTTATCAAAGCTTCAACACTTAAAAAATGAAATTACTCTTCTTTTCTTACTTTTCTTCTTCACTTTACTTTTAAAACTCACTACTCTTTATAACTCTTATCTTATCGAAGCTTCAGCACTTAAAAACTGAAATTACTCTTCTTTCTTACTTTTCTTCTTCACTTTACTTTTAAAAATAACTACTCTTTATAACTCTTATCTTATCAAAGCTTCAACACTTAAAAACTAAATCACTCTTCTTTTCTTACTTTTCTTCCTCACTTTACTTTTTAAACTAACTAATCTTTATAACTCTTATCTTATCAAAGCTTCAACACTTAAAAACTAAATCACTCTTCTTTTCTTACTTTTCTTCTTCACTTTACTTTTTAAACTAACTAATCTTTATAACTCTTATCTTATCAAAGCTTCAACACTTAAAAACTGAAATCACTCTTCTTTTCTTACTTTTCTTCTTCACTTTACTTTTTAAACTAACTAATCTTTATAACTCTTATCTTATCAAAGCTTCAACACTTAAAAAATGAAATTACTCTTCTTTCTTACTTTTCTTCTTCACTTTACTTTTAATACTCACTACTCTTTATAACTCTTATCTTATCAAAGCTTCAACACTTAAAAAATGAAATTACTCTTCTTTCTTACTTTTCTTCTTCACTTTACTTTTAATACTCACTACTCTTTATAACTCTTATCTTATCAAAGCTTCAACACTTAAAAAATGAAATTACTCTTCTTTCTTACTTTTCTTCTTCACTTTACTTTTTAAACTAACTAATCTTTATAACTCTTATCTTATCAAAGCTTCAACACTTAAAAACTAAATCACTCTTCTTTTCTTACTTTTCTTCTTCACTTTACTTTTTAAACTAACTACTCTTTATAACTCTTATCTTATCAAAGCTTCAACACTTAAAAACTAAATCACTCTTCTTTTCTTACTTTTCTTCTTCACTTTACTTTTAAAAATAACTACTCTTTATAACTCTTATCTTATCGAAGCTTCAGCACTTAAAAAATGAAATTACTCTTCTTTCTTACTTTTCTTCTTCACTTTACTTTTAAAAATAACTACTCTTTATAACTCTTATCTTATCAAAGCTTCAACACTTAAAAACTGAAATCACTCTTCTTTTCTTACTTTTCTTCTTCACTTTACTTTTTAAACTAACTACTCTTTATAACTCTTATCTTATCAAAGCTTCAACACTTAAAAACTAAATCACTCTTCTTTTCTTACTTTTCTTCTTCACTTTACTTTTTAAACTCACTACTCTTTATAACTCTTATCTTATCAAAGCTTCAACACTTAAAAAATGAAATTACTCTTCTTTCTTACTTTTCTTCTTCACTTTACTTTTAATACTCACTACTCTTTATAACTCTTATCTTATCAAAGCTTCAACACTTAAAAAATGAAATTACTCTTCTTTCTTACTTTTCTTCTTCACTTTACTTTTAAAAATAACTACTCTTTATAACTCTTATCTTATCGAAGCTTCAACACTTAAAAACTGAAATTACTCTTCTTTCTTACTTTTCTTCTTCACTTTACTTTTTAAACTAACTACTCTTTATAACTCTTATCTTATCAAAGCTTCAACACTTAAAAAATGAAATTACTCTTCTTTCTTACTTTTCTTCTTCACTTTACTTTTAAAACTAACTAATCTTTATAACTCTTATCTTATCAAAGCTTCAACACTTAAAAAATGAAATTACTCTTCTTTTCTTACTTTTCTTCTTCACTTTACTTTTAATACTCACTACTCTTTATAACTCTTATCTTATCAAAGCTTCAACACTTAAAAACTGAAATCACTCTTCTTTTCTTACTTTTCTTCTTCACTTTACTTTTTAAACTAACTAATCTTTATAACTCTTATCTTATCAAAGCTTCAACACTTAAAAACTAAATCACTCTTCTTTTCTTACTTTTCTTCCTCACTTTACTTTTTAAACTAACTACTCTTTATAACTCTTATCTTATCAAAGCTTCAACACTTAAAAACTGAAATCACTCTTCTTTTCTTACTTTTCTTCTTCACTTTACTTTTTAAACTAACTAATCTTTATAACTCTTATCTTATCAAAGCTTCAACACTTAAAAACTAAATCACTCTTCTTTTCTTACTTTTCTTCTTCACTTTACTTTTAAAAATAACTACTCTTTATAACTCTTATCTTATCAAAGCTTCAACACTTAAAAAATGAAATTACTCTTCTTTCTTACTTTTCTTCTTCACTTTACTTTTAATACTCACTACTCTTTATAACTCTTATCTTATCAAAGCTTCAACACTTAAAAAATGAAATTACTCTTCTTTCTTACTTTTCTTCTTCACTTTACTTTTAAAAATAACTACTCTTTATAACTCTTATCTTATCAAAGCTTCAACACTTAAAAACTGAAATCACTCTTCTTTTCTTACTTTTCTTCTTCACTTTACTTTTTAAACTAACTACTCTTTATAACTCTTATCTTATCAAAGCTTCAACACTTAAAAACTAAATCACTCTTCTTTTCTTACTTTTCTTCTTCACTTTACTTTTAAAAATAACTACTCTTTATAACTCTTATCTTATCAAAGCTTCAACACTTAAAAAATGAAATTACTCTTCTTTCTTACTTTTCTTCTTCACTTTACTTTTAAAAATAACTACTCTTTATAACTCTTATCTTATCGAAGCTTCAGCACTTAAAAAATGAAATTACTCTTCTTTCTTACTTTTCTTCTTCACTTTACTTTTAATACTCACTACTCTTTATAACTCTTATCTTATCAAAGCTTCAACACTTAAAAACTAAATCACTCTTCTTTTCTTACTTTTCTTCTTCACTTTACTTTTTAAACTAACTACTCTTTATAACTCTTATCTTATCAAAGCTTCAACACTTAAAAACTGAAATCACTCTTCTTTTCTTACTTTTCTTCTTCACTTTACTTTTAAAACTAACTACTCTTTATAACTCTTATCTTATCTTATCGAAGCTTCAACACTTAAAAACTGAAATCACTCTTCTTTTCTTACTTTTCTTCTTCACTTTACTTTTAAAAATAACTACTCTTTATAACTCTTATCTTATCAAAGCTTCAACACTTAAAAAATGAAATCACTCTTCTTTTCTTACTTTTCTTCTTCACTTTACTTTTTAAACTAACTACTCTTTATAACTCTTATCTTATCGAAGCTTCAACACTTAAAAACTGAAATCACTCTTCTTTTCTTACTTTTCTTCTTCACTTTACTTTTAAAAATAACTACTCTTTATAACTCTTATCTTATCGAAGCTTCAACACTTAAAAACTGAAATCACTCTTCTTTTCTTACTTTTCTTCTTCACTTTACTTTTTAAACTAACTACTCTTTATAACTCTTATCTTATCAAAGCTTCAACACTTAAAAAATGAAATTACTCTTCTTTCTTACTTTTCTTCTTCACTTTACTTTTAAAACTAACTACTCTTTATAACTCTTATCTTATCAAAGCTTCAACACTTAAAAAATGAAATTACTCTTCTTTTCTTACTTTTCTTCTTCACTTTACTTTTAATACTCACTACTCTTTATAACTCTTATCTTATCAAAGCTTCAACACTTAAAAACTGAAATCACTCTTCTTTTCTTACTTTTCTTCTTCACTTTACTTTTTAAACTAACTAATCTTTATAACTCTTATCTTATCAAAGCTTCAACACTTAAAAACTAAATCACTCTTCTTTTCTTACTTTTCTTCTTCACTTTACTTTTAAAAATAACTACTCTTTATAACTCTTATCTTATCAAAGCTTCAACACTTAAAAACTGAAATCACTCTTCTTTTCTTACTTTTCTTCTTCACTTTACTTTTTAAACTAACTAATCTTTATAACTCTTATCTTATCAAAGCTTCAACACTTAAAAACTAAATCACTCTTCTTTTCTTACTTTTCTTCTTCACTTTACTTTTAAAAATAACTACTCTTTATAACTCTTATCTTATCAAAGCTTCAACACTTAAAAAATGAAATTACTCTTCTTTCTTACTTTTCTTCTTCACTTTACTTTTAATACTCACTACTCTTTATAACTCTTATCTTATCAAAGCTTCAACACTTAAAAAATGAAATTACTCTTCTTTCTTACTTTTCTTCTTCACTTTACTTTTAAAAATAACTACTCTTTATAACTCTTATCTTATCAAAGCTTCAACACTTAAAAACTGAAATCACTCTTCTTTTCTTACTTTTCTTCTTCACTTTACTTTTTAAACTAACTACTCTTTATAACTCTTATCTTATCAAAGCTTCAACACTTAAAAACTAAATCACTCTTCTTTTCTTACTTTTCTTCTTCACTTTACTTTTAAAAATAACTACTCTTTATAACTCTTATCTTATCAAAGCTTCAACACTTAAAAAATGAAATTACTCTTCTTTCTTACTTTTCTTCTTCACTTTACTTTTAAAAATAACTACTCTTTATAACTCTTATCTTATCGAAGCTTCAGCACTTAAAAAATGAAATTACTCTTCTTTTCTTACTTTTCTTCTTCACTTTACTTTTAATACTCACTACTCTTTATAACTCTTATCTTATCAAAGCTTCAACACTTAAAAACTGAAATCACTCTTCTTTTCTTACTTTTCTTCTTCACTTTACTTTTTAAACTAACTACTCTTTATAACTCTTATCTTATCAAAGCTTCAACACTTAAAAACTGAAATCACTCTTCTTTTCTTACTTTTCTTCTTCACTTTACTTTTAAAAATAACTACTCTTTATAACTCTTATCTTATCAAAGCTTCAACACTTAAAAACTAAATCACTCTTCTTTTCTTACTTTTCTTCTTCACTTTACTTTTAAAAATAACTACTCTTTATAACTCTTATCTTATCAAAGCTTCAACACTTAAAAAATGAAATTACTCTTCTTTCTTACTTTTCTTCTTCACTTTACTTTTAAAAATAACTACTCTTTATAACTCTTATCTTATCGAAGCTTCAGCACTTAAAAAATGAAATTACTCTTCTTTTCTTACTTTTCTTCTTCACTTTACTTTTAATACTCACTACTCTTTATAACTCTTATCTTATCAAAGCTTCAACACTTAAAAACTAAATCACTCTTCTTTTCTTACTTTTCTTCCTCACTTTACTTTTTAAACTAACTACTCTTTATAACTCTTATCTTATCAAAGCTTCAACACTTAAAAACTGAAATCACTCTTCTTTTCTTACTTTTCTTCTTCACTTTACTTTTAAAACTAACTACTCTTTATAACTCTTATCTTATCGAAGCTTCAACACTTAAAAACTGAAATCACTCTTCTTTTCTTACTTTTCTTCTTCACTTTACTTTTAAAAATAACTACTCTTTATAACTCTTATCTTATCAAAGCTTCAACACTTAAAAAATGAAATCACTCTTCTTTTCTTACTTTTCTTCTTCACTTTACTTTTTAAACTAACTACTCTTTATAACTCTTATCTTATCGAAGCTTCAACACTTAAAAACTGAAATCACTCTTCTTTTCTTACTTTTCTTCTTCACTTTACTTTTAAAAATAACTACTCTTTATAACTCTTATCTTATCAAAGCTTCAACACTTAAAAACTGAAATCACTCTTCTTTTCTTACTTTTCTTCTTCACTTTACTTTTTAAACTAACTACTCTTTATAACTCTTATCTTATCAAAGCTTCAACACTTAAAAAATGAAATTACTCTTCTTTCTTACTTTTCTTCTTCACTTTACTTTTAAAACTAACTACTCTTTATAACTCTTATCTTATCGAAGCTTCAACACTTAAAAAATGAAATTACTCTTCTTTTCTTACTTTTCTTCTTCACTTTACTTTTAATACTCACTACTCTTTATAACTCTTATCTTATCAAAGCTTCAACACTTAAAAACTGAAATCACTCTTCTTTTCTTACTTTTCTTCTTCACTTTACTTTTTAAACTAACTAATCTTTATAACTCTTATCTTATCAAAGCTTCAACACTTAAAAAATGAAATTACTCTTCTTTTCTTACTTTTCTTCTTCACTTTACTTTTAATACTCACTACTCTTTATAACTCTTATCTTATCAAAGCTTCAACACTTAAAAAATGAAATTACTCTTCTTTCTTACTTTTCTTCTTCACTTTACTTTTAAAAATAACTACTCTTTATAACTCTTATCTTATCAAAGCTTCAACACTTAAAAAATGAAATTACTCTTCTTTCTTACTTTTCTTCTTCACTTTACTTTTAAAACTAACTACTCTTTATAACTCTTATCTTATCGAAGCTTCAACACTTAAAAACTGAAATCACTCTTCTTTTCTTACTTTTCTTCTTCACTTTACTTTTAAAAATAACTACTCTTTATAACTCTTATCTTATCAAAGCTTCAACACTTAAAAACTGAAATCACTCTTCTTTTCTTACTTTTCTTCTTCACTTTACTTTTAAAACTCACTAATCTTTATAACTCTTATCTTATCAAAGCTTCAACACTTAAAAACTAAATCACTCTTCTTTTCTTACTTTTCTTCTTCACTTTACTTTTTAAACTAACTACTCTTTATAACTCTTATCTTATCAAAGCTTCAACACTTAAAAACTAAATCACTCTTCTTTTCTTACTTTTCTTCTTCACTTTACTTTTAAAAATAACTACTCTTTATAACTCTTATCTTATCGAAGCTTCAGCACTTAAAAAATGAAATTACTCTTCTTTCTTACTTTTCTTCTTCACTTTACTTTTAATACTCACTACTCTTTATAACTCTTATCTTATCAAAGCTTCAACACTTAAAAAATGAAATTACTCTTCTTTCTTACTTTTCTTCTTCACTTTACTTTTAAAAATAACTACTCTTTATAACTCTTATCTTATCAAAGCTTCAACACTTAAAAACTGAAATCACTCTTCTTTTCTTACTTTTCTTCTTCACTTTACTTTTTAAACTAACTAATCTTTATAACTCTTATCTTATCAAAGCTTCAACACTTAAAAACTAAATCACTCTTCTTTTCTTACTTTTCTTCTTCACTTTACTTTTTAAACTAACTACTCTTTATAACTCTTATCTTATCAAAGCTTCAACACTTAAAAAATGAAATTACTCTTCTTTTCTTACTTTTCTTCTTCACTTTACTTTTAATACTCACTACTCTTTATAACTCTTATCTTATCAAAGCTTCAACACTTAAAAACTGAAATCACTCTTCTTTTCTTACTTTTCTTCTTCACTTTACTTTTTAAACTAACTAATCTTTATAACTCTTATCTTATCAAAGCTTCAACACTTAAAAACTAAATCACTCTTCTTTTCTTACTTTTCTTCTTCACTTTACTTTTTAAACTAACTACTCTTTATAACTCTTATCTTATCAAAGCTTCAACACTTAAAAACTAAATCACTCTTCTTTTCTTACTTTTCTTCTTCACTTTACTTTTTAAACTAACTACTCTTTATAACTCTTATCTTATCAAAGCTTCAACACTTAAAAACTAAATCACTCTTCTTTTCTTACTTTTCTTCTTCACTTTACTTTTTAAAATAACTACTCTTTATAACTCTTATCTTATCGAAGCTTCAGCACTTAAAAAATGAAATTACTCTTCTTTTCTTACTTTTCTTCTTCACTTTACTTTTAATACTCACTACTCTTTATAACTCTTATCTTATCAAAGCTTCAACACTTAAAAACTGAAATCACTCTTCTTTTCTTACTTTTCTTCTTCACTTTACTTTTAAAAATAACTACTCTTTATAACTCTTATCTTATCAAAGCTTCAACACTTAAAAACTGAAATTACTCTTCTTTCTTACTTTTCTTCTTCACTTTACTTTTAAAACTAACTACTCTTTATAACTCTTATCTTATCAAAGCTTCAACACTTAAAAACTAAATCACTCTTCTTTTCTTACTTTTCTTCTTCACTTTACTTTTAAAAATAACTACTCTTTATAACTCTTATCTTATCGAAGCTTCAGCACTTAAAAAATGAAATTACTCTTCTTTCTTACTTTTCTTCTTCACTTTACTTTTAAAAATAACTACTCTTTATAACTCTTATCTTATCGAAGCTTCAGCACTTAAAAAATGAAATTACTCTTCTTTTCTTACTTTTCTTCTTCACTTTACTTTTAATACTCACTACTCTTTATAACTCTTATCTTATCAAAGCTTCAACACTTAAAAACTAAATCACTCTTCTTTTCTTACTTTTCTTCTTCACTTTACTTTTTAAACTAACTACTCTTTATAACTCTTATCTTATCAAAGCTTCAACACTTAAAAACTGAAATCACTCTTCTTTTCTTACTTTTCTTCTTCACTTTACTTTTAAAAATAACTACTCTTTATAACTCTTATCTTATCAAAGCTTCAACACTTAAAAACTAAATCACTCTTCTTTTCTTACTTTTCTTCTTCACTTTACTTTTAAAAATAACTACTCTTTATAACTCTTATCTTATCAAAGCTTCAACACTTAAAAAATGAAATTACTCTTCTTTCTTACTTTTCTTCTTCACTTTACTTTTAATACTCACTACTCTTTATAACTCTTATCTTATCAAAGCTTCAACACTTAAAAAATGAAATTACTCTTCTTTTCTTACTTTTCTTCTTCACTTTACTTTTAATACTCACTACTCTTTATAACTCTTATCTTATCAAAGCTTCAACACTTAAAAAATGAAATTACTCTTCTTTCTTACTTTTCTTCTTCACTTTACTTTTAAAAATAACTACTCTTTATAACTCTTATCTTATCGAAGCTTCAACACTTAAAAAATGAAATTACTCTTCTTTCTTACTTTTCTTCTTCACTTTACTTTTAATACTCACTACTCTTTATAACTCTTATCTTATCAAAGCTTCAACACTTAAAAACTAAATCACTCTTCTTTTCTTACTTTTCTTCTTCACTTTACTTTTTAAACTAACTACTCTTTATAACTCTTATCTTATCAAAGCTTCAACACTTAAAAACTGAAATCACTCTTCTTTTCTTACTTTTCTTCTTCACTTTACTTTTTAAACTAACTAATCTTTATAACTCTTATCTTATCAAAGCTTCAACACTTAAAAACTAAATCACTCTTCTTTTCTTACTTTTCTTCTTCACTTTACTTTTTAAACTAACTACTCTTTATAACTCTTATCTTATCAAAGCTTCAACACTTAAAAACTGAAATCACTCTTCTTTTCTTACTTTTCTTCTTCACTTTACTTTTAAAACTAACTAATCTTTATAACTCTTATCTTATCAAAGCTTCAACACTTAAAAACTAAATCACTCTTCTTTTCTTACTTTTCTTCTTCACTTTACTTTTTAAACTAACTACTCTTTATAACTCTTATCTTATCAAAGCTTCAACACTTAAAAACTAAATCACTCTTCTTTCTTACTTTTCTTCTTCACTTTACTTTTAAAACTAACTAATCTTTATAACTCTTATCTTATCGAAGCTTCAACACTTAAAAAATGAAATTACTCTTCTTTCTTACTTTTCTTCTTCACTTTACTTTTAAAAATAACTACTCTTTATAACTCTTATCTTATCAAAGCTTCAACACTTAAAAACTAAATCACTCTTCTTTTCTTACTTTTCTTCTTCACTTTACTTTTTAAACTAACTACTCTTTATAACTCTTATCTTATCAAAGCTTCAACACTTAAAAACTAAATCACTCTTCTTTTCTTACTTTTCTTCTTCACTTTACTTTTAAAAATAACTACTCTTTATAACTCTTATCTTATCGAAGCTTCAGCACTTAAAAAATGAAATTACTCTTCTTTCTTACTTTTCTTCTTCACTTTACTTTTAATACTCACTACTCTTTATAACTCTTATCTTATCAAAGCTTCAACACTTAAAAAATGAAATTACTCTTCTTTCTTACTTTTCTTCTTCACTTTACTTTTAAAAATAACTACTCTTTATAACTCTTATCTTATCAAAGCTTCAACACTTAAAAACTAAATCACTCTTCTTTTCTTACTTTTCTTCTTCACTTTACTTTTAAAAATAACTACTCTTTATAACTCTTATCTTATCAAAGCTTCAACACTTAAAAACTAAATCACTCTTCTTTTCTTACTTTTCTTCTTCACTTTACTTTTTAAACTAACTAATCTTTATAACTCTTATCTTATCAAAGCTTCAACACTTAAAAAATGAAATTACTCTTCTTTCTTACTTTTCTTCTTCACTTTACTTTTAAAAATAACTACTCTTTATAACTCTTATCTTATCAAAGCTTCAACACTTAAAAAATGAAATTACTCTTCTTTCTTACTTTTCTTCTTCACTTTACTTTTAAAAATAACTACTCTTTATAACTCTTATCTTATCGAAGCTTCAACACTTAAAAACTGAAATCACTCTTCTTTTCTTACTTTTCTTCTTCACTTTACTTTTAAAAATAACTACTCTTTATAACTCTTATCTTATCAAAGCTTCAACACTTAAAAACTGAAATCACTCTTCTTTTCTTACTTTTCTTCTTCACTTTACTTTTTAAACTAACTAATCTTTATAACTCTTATCTTATCAAAGCTTCAACACTTAAAAACTAAATCACTCTTCTTTTCTTACTTTTCTTCTTCACTTTACTTTTTAAACTAACTACTCTTTATAACTCTTATCTTATCAAAGCTTCAACACTTAAAAACTGAAATCACTCTTCTTTTCTTACTTTTCTTCTTCACTTTACTTTTAAAACTCACTAATCTTTATAACTCTTATCTTATCAAAGCTTCAACACTTAAAAACTAAATCACTCTTCTTTTCTTACTTTTCTTCTTCACTTTACTTTTTAAACTAACTACTCTTTATAACTCTTATCTTATCAAAGCTTCAACACTTAAAAACTAAATCACTCTTCTTTCTTACTTTTCTTCTTCACTTTACTTTTAAAACTAACTAATCTTTATAACTCTTATCTTATCGAAGCTTCAACACTTAAAAAATGAAATTACTCTTCTTTCTTACTTTTCTTCTTCACTTTACTTTTAAAAATAACTACTCTTTATAACTCTTATCTTATCAAAGCTTCAACACTTAAAAACTGAAATCACTCTTCTTTTCTTACTTTTCTTCTTCACTTTACTTTTAAAAATAACTACTCTTTATAACTCTTATCTTATCAAAGCTTCAACACTTAAAAACTAAATCACTCTTCTTTTCTTACTTTTCTTCTTCACTTTACTTTTTAAACTAACTAATCTTTATAACTCTTATCTTATCAAAGCTTCAACACTTAAAAACTGAAATTACTCTTCTTTCTTACTTTTCTTCTTCACTTTACTTTTTAAACTAACTACTCTTTATAACTCTTATCTTATCAAAGCTTCAACACTTAAAAAATGAAATTACTCTTCTTTCTTACTTTTCTTCTTCACTTTACTTTTAAAAATAACTACTCTTTATAACTCTTATCTTATCAAAGCTTCAACACTTAAAAACTGAAATCACTCTTCTTTTCTTACTTTTCTTCTTCACTTTACTTTTAAAAATAACTACTCTTTATAACTCTTATCTTATCGAAGCTTCAGCACTTAAAAACTAAATCACTCTTCTTTTCTTACTTTTCTTCTTCACTTTACTTTTTAAACTAACTACTCTTTATAACTCTTATCTTATCAAAGCTTCAACACTTAAAAAATGAAATTACTCTTCTTTTCTTACTTTTCTTCTTCACTTTACTTTTAATACTCACTACTCTTTATAACTCTTATCTTATCAAAGCTTCAACACTTAAAAACTGAAATCACTCTTCTTTTCTTACTTTTCTTCTTCACTTTACTTTTTAAACTAACTAATCTTTATAACTCTTATCTTATCAAAGCTTCAACACTTAAAAACTAAATCACTCTTCTTTTCTTACTTTTCTTCTTCACTTTACTTTTTAAACTAACTACTCTTTATAACTCTTATCTTATCAAAGCTTCAACACTTAAAAACTGAAATCACTCTTCTTTTCTTACTTTTCTTCTTCACTTTACTTTTTAAACTAACTAATCTTTATAACTCTTATCTTATCAAAGCTTCAACACTTAAAAACTAAATCACTCTTCTTTTCTTACTTTTCTTCTTCACTTTACTTTTTAAACTAACTAATCTTTATAACTCTTATCTTATCGAAGCTTCAGCACTTAAAAAATGAAATTACTCTTCTTTCTTACTTTTCTTCTTCACTTTACTTTTAATACTCACTACTCTTTATAACTCTTATCTTATCAAAGCTTCAACACTTAAAAACTGAAATCACTCTTCTTTTCTTACTTTTCTTCTTCACTTTACTTTTAAAAATAACTACTCTTTATAACTCTTATCTTATCAAAGCTTCAACACTTAAAAAATGAAATTACTCTTCTTTCTTACTTTTCTTCTTCACTTTACTTTTAAAAATAACTACTCTTTATAACTCTTATCTTATCGAAGCTTCAGCACTTAAAAAATGAAATTACTCTTCTTTCTTACTTTTCTTCTTCACTTTACTTTTAAAAATAACTACTCTTTATAACTCTTATCTTATCAAAGCTTCAACACTTAAAAACTGAAATCACTCTTCTTTTCTTACTTTTCTTCTTCACTTTACTTTTTAAACTAACTAATCTTTATAACTCTTATCTTATCAAAGCTTCAACACTTAAAAAATGAAATTACTCTTCTTTCTTACTTTTCTTCTTCACTTTACTTTTAATACTCACTACTCTTTATAACTCTTATCTTATCAAAGCTTCAACACTTAAAAACTAAATCACTCTTCTTTTCTTACTTTTCTTCTTCACTTTACTTTTTAAACTAACTACTCTTTATAACTCTTATCTTATCAAAGCTTCAACACTTAAAAAATGAAATTACTCTTCTTTCTTACTTTTCTTCTTCACTTTACTTTTAAAAATAACTACTCTTTATAACTCTTATCTTATCGAAGCTTCAGCACTTAAAAAATGAAATTACTCTTCTTTCTTACTTTTCTTCTTCACTTTACTTTTAAAAATAACTACTCTTTATAACTCTTATCTTATCAAAGCTTCAACACTTAAAAACTGAAATCACTCTTCTTTTCTTACTTTTCTTCTTCACTTTACTTTTTAAACTAACTACTCTTTATAACTCTTATCTTATCAAAGCTTCAACACTTAAAAACTAAATCACTCTTCTTTTCTTACTTTTCTTCTTCACTTTACTTTTTAAACTAACTACTCTTTATAACTCTTATCTTATCAAAGCTTCAACACTTAAAAACTGAAATCACTCTTCTTTTCTTACTTTTCTTCTTCACTTTACTTTTAAAAATAACTACTCTTTATAACTCTTATCTTATCAAAGCTTCAACACTTAAAAAATGAAATTACTCTTCTTTCTTACTTTTCTTCTTCACTTTACTTTTAATACTCACTACTCTTTATAACTCTTATCTTATCAAAGCTTCAACACTTAAAAACTAAATCACTCTTCTTTTCTTACTTTTCTTCCTCACTTTACTTTTTAAACTAACTACTCTTTATAACTCTTATCTTATCAAAGCTTCAACACTTAAAAACTGAAATCACTCTTCTTTTCTTACTTTTCTTCTTCACTTTACTTTTAAAAATAACTACTCTTTATAACTCTTATCTTATCAAAGCTTCAACACTTAAAAACTAAATCACTCTTCTTTTCTTACTTTTCTTCTTCACTTTACTTTTTAAACTAACTACTCTTTATAACTCTTATCTTATCAAAGCTTCAACACTTAAAAAATGAAATTACTCTTCTTTTCTTACTTTTCTTCTTCACTTTACTTTTAATACTCACTACTCTTTATAACTCTTATCTTATCAAAGCTTCAACACTTAAAAACTGAAATCACTCTTCTTTTCTTACTTTTCTTCTTCACTTTACTTTTTAAACTAACTAATCTTTATAACTCTTATCTTATCAAAGCTTCAACACTTAAAAACTAAATCACTCTTCTTTTCTTACTTTTCTTCTTCACTTTACTTTTTAAACTAACTACTCTTTATAACTCTTATCTTATCAAAGCTTCAACACTTAAAAACTAAATCACTCTTCTTTTCTTACTTTTCTTCTTCACTTTACTTTTTAAACTAACTACTCTTTATAACTCTTATCTTATCAAAGCTTCAACACTTAAAAACTAAATCACTCTTCTTTTCTTACTTTTCTTCTTCACTTTACTTTTTAAAATAACTACTCTTTATAACTCTTATCTTATCGAAGCTTCAGCACTTAAAAAATGAAATTACTCTTCTTTTCTTACTTTTCTTCCTCACTTTACTTTTTAAACTAACTAATCTTTATAACTCTTATCTTATCAAAGCTTCAACACTTAAAAAATGAAATTACTCTTCTTTCTTACTTTTCTTCTTCACTTTACTTTTTAAACTAACTACTCTTTATAACTCTTATCTTATCAAAGCTTCAACACTTAAAAAATGAAATTACTCTTCTTTCTTACTTTTCTTCTTCACTTTACTTTTAATACTCACTACTCTTTATAACTCTTATCTTATCAAAGCTTCAACACTTAAAAACTAAATCACTCTTCTTTTCTTACTTTTCTTCTTCACTTTACTTTTAAAAATAACTACTCTTTATAACTCTTATCTTATCAAAGCTTCAGCACTTAAAAATGAAAT